>ONZK01002064.1:118424-134093 GCA_900322385.1 Pharnaceum exiguum | reverse complement strand
GGAGGTTAGCTTGTTCCTTAGAAAATTAACCGAGTCACTGTGTTCCATTTCCCTGGTAACATAGAGGTAGTTGCCAACTTGCCAACATGAAGGATAATACTATCTTACAAGCAACTGTCAACTCTCATATTAGAAGTTATGCCTATTAGATTTTAAGTCTGGCCACTGACTCCCAGTTTGTTTATTATCACAGCTCTGTTTTCTGCACCCCTCAAAATACAAGTTTGATCATCCACGATTTTGTCTCGAGCGATTGGAATATCTTGGTCAGAAGATCCAGGTACATCTCTTACTGGCGTTCTATTAATGATGCACTTGGTAAGATACAGAGATCGTTACAATGGTAGATGTCTGTGAATTGGCTCTGACTTCTATGCTTGTTCCCCTGATCCTTTCCCATCTTTGCAACAAACCATGAAAATGTGTAATTGGATGAACAGAAATGAGATCCTTTTGGGTGCTTTTGTAGGATCTTGTCCTGGCTGAGAGGTTACTAATGAAGCAGATTGATGCACCTGGGAAGTATCTTGAGGAAAAACATCGGCGCATTCTCATGAACAAGTTCTGCGGAAGATATTTACGAGAAAAGCATCTTCACCGATTTATCATATACTCCGAGCAAGTTCAGGATGCTTTCGAGCATAATAGGAAGTTAAGGAATCCTGCAACAACGTCCGTTAACCAAGCCATTCACGGTCTCTCCTACGCTATTTATGGTAAGCCAGATGTGAGACGTCTCATGTTTGAAGTCTTCGACTTTGAGCAAGTCCAACCAAAACCGGTATCAAATCAAGCAAATCCAACAAAACCTGGTATGAATTCATACAATAAGTACAAAGGTAAAAGGTAGGTGATCATAGACAGATACAAAATTCATCAGGCTCCCTTCTCCCTTTATTTAAAATGTCATAGGATCATAGGAACTGATGTAGAAATATGTTCATCACTTCTTGTATACGTTCAATTAGTCGTGTATAATTTCAAGTACTCTACATTTTGTCCCTGAAAAGTGAAAACCCATTGTAATTGTGTGCCTGCACCCAACAAGATAGTGTTGTCTGATGTAAATGCTGTTATACATGATATTATGGAATGCAAATGACAAGAAGATTTTACGTTTAATTGCAAATTTGATCTGTTTTACATTTATTTTGCGAGCTAAACCAACAGTGGGGCGATTACAAGTTTACAACTCTTGGAGAACATACAACATCACAAAAAAGTACTCCTACTTATTATATTCCGACACCCATAACAAAGTAGATCATTCATTCCATACTATCTATATATGGGTTTAGCTAGAGTTGTGGCCTTGACCTCGGGCTTCTTCTCCTCCACCTTGGGAACAACAACAGTAACCACACCATTCTTCGTGGAAGCCTTGATTTCTTCCATCTTAATGGTAAGCACACCACTCTCCATGGAAAAGTCTTCGCACAATGTACTCTTAGCTTTTAAACTTCAGTTTGCTTCCTTCGCTTCAAGTCTGATGTAGAACAAGGTTGATCACCCTGGACAGCTGCTTGTTTCACCCGAAAGAGACCAAAACTTTCAACGTATGAACACAAGAACTGCATAACATTGTCTAGCTCCCCTAGCATGCGAACACCTCCATTGACGAAATCGACCGACCCTTGCTGCGTGTATCCACCTTTGACAAAACGTGAATAAGGTAACACTACCCCAAAGAAGTCCTTCCTAAATGAAAATGCCAGAGGCGTAGTACATCTAGCAAAATCTACAGAAAAACTGAACATACGATACCAAGAATCAGCTACACCATACTGCTTCATCATCCATATATAAGAATTGTCAACATATGCCTCCATGAGGGCCAATGTACTAGCAGTATGATCCAGCCCCGTTGGTGAAAGTATGAGGTCTAACCCATCAACACAATGTCCTTCCAATTTTGGTGGCAGTTCAATCTCCCCAAAGACTTCACCTGTCATATTGAATGTCACAATTGAACTCCAATTCATTTTATTACCTTCTTCTTTCCAACTAGGCCAATGACAAGCTCCCCTCACATAGCATTGTGAATATAATGATGTCTCACTATCTCTCTTTGTAGTAGAGATGCGACAAGGAGGAGGGCGTTCATAAATCCATTTCCACGATCCAGTTTTAGTGGAGTATACCTCAACACCCGGGAAAACATCAAATCCGAAACGAACCACCTTGTACTCATCATCATCGTCCAAGTGGCCGAACCCAAGAACACCAGGGTAATTTTTAAGCTCAGGCTGGGGGAGCCTAACAATTTTGCCCATAGAGGGGTTCCACAAGTCAATGGAATATATATTGTCAGTGCCGTAAAGATCATCAGACAAACAAATCACACCGTTGACACTGCCCACGACGTTCACAGCATGATTAAAATTACTTTGTACTGGCATTGGTTTTGGCGTTGGAGCAGCAGCATATTGGTAGTTAAGAGCAACAGCTAAAGGGTCTTTGTCGCTACCATCATTAAAATAATCGGGTTGTAATGAATAATATTGTCTGTCCTTTATTCGGTAGGAATAGAAGATAAGCGAGTCGGTTTTGAGGGTTCTTCTAGCCTTTATAAGATCTGGGTTGGTGATGATGTATTCGTACAGCGTTCTACATGTGATAGCGCTTCGTACAAGGTCCTTCATGGGCAGACAGACAAAGATTTGAAGCAGAAGATCTTGGGGCAGCTTGTCAAACATCTTTGTTTTTGTTCAATCAAAGAATTAATCAATGCAAAGTAAAGAAAGTAGTTACCAATAGGTTTTGTTGCAGCAATGGAGATCCACAGGGCAGGCAAGCTTATTTTTCAGCCGTAGGGCTGTTCGATCTCCTCTCTTCTGATGATTGTTGCATTGGGGAATGAATGTACACCAGACTGAACCCTGTTTTGTATTTATAGTGAGCGCTGTCGGTGAACAACTCACCGTCTTCAAACAAGTCCTAGGCTCCTAGCCCGATTAGGAAACATATAGGCCAGTTGCCCAACTCTAATGTCGGTTTGTTTGCTTGCTTGCCTGCAAACTCTTGCGTACTCTTCACGAGCTCACGGCCCGCAAGGCCACAATGCAGAACTCCACTACTATTGTACAACGTCTATTTTGTCTTTGTACAACCTATTTTCCTACTTTACCCCCTTCTATTGGACTACTCTTCCCTCCCCTATTCGATTTCCTCCACATTCCCGATTTCTTTTGAACGCCACTCTTCCCCTCCTCGCTGTCCTTTCCCACTTTTATCATGTTCATACAATCATACATTCTGGAGTATGTATTGGACTTTAAAAAACTGGGTTATGAACACAAAAACTCGACCCGAACCCGAAATAATACGATAAAATTTGAGTCAAACTTGATCGACCGAAATGACCCGTTTATCTAATAAAATATTAATAAATGTATATTTTACAATTTTAATTTAGTCAAAACATAATAAAATAATAATATTTTTTAACATAAGTGATAATAATGTTTAAATTTTAATAAAATTTTAATATTAATAACCCCAACCCGAACCCGTCATGACATGAAAATGTCAAATCCGAAATGACCGAACCTAATATAAGCGAACCCAAAACACAACTGAACTCGAAATCCGACCGACCAACCCGATTGTCAGGTATTAACTTGACCCAGCGGGTAAACCTTGATCCTAACCCGCTTAACCCAGAAATTTCCGATTCAATCGGGTTCAGGTCGGGTTTGAGACCCTAAAAATTTGGTCGGGTAATTTTAGACATGTCTAGTTGAAATTGTAAAGGGCCTTTTCTTTTTAGTTAAACTTAACTAAACTGAAGTGAATTGAACTGAATTTTTTGTTTAATTGCTTTGACACTGAATTAATTATCAAAACCCAATCATTATTGTACGTTTACAAAACTATATGGTGAGACCTTTGCAACAATATACTAATAAATACTAATGAATATCGGGATCGACACTTCATACCGAGCCGAACAGAGAAAAACTAAATAAACTAAACTAAACTTAAAAGATGAAAAGAAGAGGCCTAAAAGCTCACTACTTAGTATATTGACCAATCTCTCCTACGCCCAATTCAAATACCTACCCTTTTCGAGTTGTTAAAACCTTTTTTTTTCGCCAAATCAAAACTCGGTAACTCTTATTTTACAATTCTATTAGTAGCACGGTGCATTATGTTATTTGCATTCTTCTCTTTTCTCAATTCTTTAATAATATCCAACAATTCCTGCAATAGTTAGTTTCCCTACCCAACACTCTTTATACTTTAAAAATAATAATGCTAAATATCTTGAATATTATGATATGCGAAAAGGTGTTACGATTTCTTAGAACAAGTCTTCTCATTTAACACACAATATTCATTATAATACGCAATATATTATACCATGCAACATATTATTATTATACATGTTCATGTGGCTATTTTTATTATCCTACTCCAACAAGACACCTATAAAAAATTCATTAATATGCGTTCATGTAGGTTACTAATTAATAATTGAATCATGTGTTTTTTTTCAAGGGTTGGTAAGTGGGGAAAGTAGGAAACATTGCTCGATCATAACGGTAAATTAGCACAATCTATATGAGTAACGCTATTAAGTCGAAATATCCACCAAAAACTATATTTATACTGCTTTTAAACCCTTAGTATGAATATTATGATACGTGTTGATATCTCAAACTTAGTTGTCAACCTCTGATCATTTCATAAATGAGTATAATTTTATTTTAATTAAATTAATCTTTCTTTTCCTTATGAGTGAGAAACTAAGTTTTATTTATTACCTATGAGGTAAAATAATTGCTTCACTCTATTTGTTTTATGCGTGTAACCACTCAGGGGAAAAATGAAAAGTTCAGCTTGACATTTGGTCGAAATTTAAAAATTGGGTGTCTAAACAACACATTTTGGGTTTGTTGGAGCGTTTTAACTAATAGTAACTTAATTGGGGTGTTGATACAAATTCAACATCTTATTAGGGGTGTTCCAACAACTTGGCCTTATACTAAAGTGATATTCATAGATAATAATCCTCGAGAATTAGATTGTAAATGTAGGTATCCGAGAGCATTTCCATAGGTCAACTAGTGTACAAGAACATGATGTAGCGAAAGCATTTACATAGATCAACTATTGTACAAGAACATGATGTACCTAGCAGCAGCTAAGGCTTATAAGTATGCTCTTAAGGTTGTCTTTATTGATTAGGGATTGGCTCCAGAGCTCATCACCCGCAGTCAGAGGTTTAGACGTAGAATGATGTGTGACTATCTATGGCTGATGAAGAAGGTATTTCTCTGTTTCTTTTTGATTTTGTTTAAAGTTTCCTTTCACTCGTTAGTTAGTAATCATTTTTGTTTGGTTCTATTCTTAGAACACGCATTTTCTAAGAATGTTAAATATCTTGAATATTATGATGCGAAAAGATGTTCCAAATTATTAGAACGCCCGTTTTCTCATTTAACACACAATTTTCATTTTACTGCGCAATATATTATACCGCGTAATATATTGTATATTATATATGTTCGTGTGCCTATTTGTTGTTATCCTACTACATGAGAGGAATATTAAGAGACCCTAATTTGGCATAAGGCGTTCGGCAAGACAAACATGACTTTTGTAACATAAACTGTAATTGCCAACAATGCATTGAGTTTGTTTTCATGATTTGTGAAACTATTACCGCTTCACTTGGGGACCTAGTAACAATAGTAACCCCCAGTAACAATGGTAAACTATTACCGCCAATTAATAACAATAACGTGTGTTCCCTCAATCTCTCTCTATAGCTCCATTATTACCTAAAACTAACAACCTACCTTATTTATTCTTCTTCTCCTTCAAGTAAGCTTTCCCTTTCTCTCTTTGTCTTATGTTTTCTTCTGTCCTTGCCCCATCATACTCAAAAGAGGAATCTCACAGACCAACGGGTAGTGTTTGCCTTGACAATGCAGTAAAATTTGGCTGATTTCAGCTCATTCGAAGCAAATATTTCAATTAATATTTGGGATTCAAATTTGTGCTAAAATATGACACTTTTTCATTGCTTCAAATGCTTGCAAAATGCTTATATTATAGTCATAACAAAACAACCTTACACATTTGGGAATAAACCAACCCCTATAAAGATTGAGGTACTAAAAACCACTTATATCATCACATTGGCTAACAACAATATAATGCACATATGCTTCTTAAAGCAACAACCATAAGTTTCAGCTTAGTTTCATTTGATTGAAATGACCTCACTAGAGAAGCATGGACCTGAATTTTTCCATTCCTTTTAAGAGTTTAATTCGTGCTTCAATGTCATGTTCTCATTTTCTCGCTCATCCAATTGCTCTCTCAACACTTCAATCTGATTATCCTTTCTTTGTCTTCGCATCAGAAGCCCATTGATCACCTTACTCTGCCACACAGTCTTTTCCTCATGATCCTAATGGATTTGGAATTTACGAAGTCTAGTGTTATGATTACATTTGGGCAAGTAATGAATTTTCTCACAGTAATTATTTTTGTCCAAGTTGTTACAATGGCAATTGGGTCACCACAATGACAGTGAGTGGGACGAACTTGTTGTGGTCTTGTGGACATTACTGGGGAAGAAATTGGGGAAAAAAATTTGATTTAGAAAATTGAACTAAGATGGAGAAGAAATGCAGAGAAACGGGAGAAAAGAGTAATAAAAAGCGACGGAGAGAGAGATGGAAACATACCTAAGTTCGACAATGGTAAAATGGTAAAGGAATGTTTGAGGAAGATCGATGGCAAGGAAGTGAAGGAGGAGGAATTGGATAAGTTGGTGGAATGAATTGGAGGCTAAATGATTATTTCATTTTTTTATTTATAGTTAGTGAGCACGTAAGTTCACCAATTTTGTTACTAAGGCTCTGTTTTGTTCAACTTATTTGTTACAGTTCAGTTAAGTTCAGTTTTTTCCAGTTAAGTTCAGTTCAGTTCAGTTTGTTCCAGTTAAGTTAAGTTCAGTTCAGTTTTTTCCAGTTCTTTCAGTTAATTGTTTAGTTATATTTACACTATAATTTCTTCCAGTTCAGTTAAGTTCAGTTAAGTTCAGTTTTTTTCAGTTAAGTTCAGTACAGTTAAGCTTTTATCCAGGTGAACAAAACAGAGCCTAATTGACCGGATTAATAGGTAGTTATGTACAAAATTATTAGGCTGTTTAGTGCAAATCTCATATTTATTTTTTTTTTTGATAATTGGGGATGGGGAAATTTTCATTAATAGAATAACCATACGGCATCTAGATCAGAAAACACCCTAGAACATACTAAATCAACTATACTAATACAAAATTTATCAACAAAACAATTAATTAAAATACTCAAGCGCGACTCCTTGCTAACTTCGATACATGCCTCGGCATCTTTTGTGGAAGTAGAGATCTTCATCGCTAATATTATAATCAATCTTCTGTCGATCTTCATACTGCAAGTTGAATCTTGTATGCACGGTATTCCTAAATTACTACTACTAATCGCACTATAGGCGAACTGAGATTCCACTAAGGGAAATATAAAACTCCACAAAAAGGAGAATAATTTATTCAAACGATGAAGGAAATACCGAAAAACTATTGTGATAGTTTAATTGGTAGTTCCGTAATAAAAGAAACTAGAAAAAAGAAAAAGAAAAAGGGTTAATCCATTCCAGAATCAGCAAAACCGGGGGAAAAGGAAGACATCTCTCCTCTCATCTCTCGTCAGCCTATCTCATCTCAGTATCTCACATAACATGACATGAGAAGATATCACTATCACAATCGTATCAGGCTCAGCTGGTAAAACCCAATAAGAATAGGAACCCCTTCTCCTCCTGCTCCACTCTCTCTCATCCGACGACGCCTTTCCTTACTCTGCTTCCTCCTCTCTCTCCGTGCGCCCCTAGTGGCGCACCTTAACAATAATAAAAACAAAACCCTATTAAAAACAAACCCATCTGAGATCTCATCGATCACCACAACCAACGGCGTAGATTCTCCCCTTCCCCTCATGTCGAAGTCACGCGTTTACTCTGACGTCAACGTTGTTCGCCCTAGAGAATATTGGGACTACGAATCTCTCACCGTCCAGTGGGGGTAAGTATAAGCTATTCTTTTTTAAATTTAAATTTAAATTGAATTAAATTCCCATTTCCCTTTTTTCTTTTTCTACAAAACCCTAATTCTTTTTTTCTAAATTAGTGATCAAGATGACTACGAAGTTGTCCGGAAGATCGGAAGGGGTAAGTACAGTGAAGTGTTTGAAGGAATAAATGTGAATAGTAATGATAAGTGTGTTATCAAGATCCTCAAGCCTGTCAAGAAGAAGAAGGTAACTTCACTTTAATTAAAATTAAATTGAGTATTTTAGTTTTAATTTTAATTGTGGTTGTTGTTGTTGTTAATTTTTGGCAGATAAAGAGAGAAATAAAGATACTGCAGAACCTGTGTGGAGGTCCAAACATTATAAAGCTACTTGATATAGTTAGAGACCAGCACTCGAAAACACCTAGCTTGATTTTTGAGTATGTTAATGCTACTGATTTCAAGGTTTTGTATCCGACGCTTTCGGATTACGATATCCGTTACTACATATATGAGCTTTTGAAGGTATTGTTAGTTGCTTAATGCTTGCTTTTCTTGTTTGGTATTAGCTAGCTTTGTGTTAGTATTGCCAATGTTTTAGTTCTAGATAGATGGTGCTTCTGTTATCGACGAATGAATGAATGTTCCGACTGTTTGTTTAAATGCATAGACCCTTTTTGCGAATGTTAGCAGAGGCCCTTTTTGAGTTGTCATTGAGACTTGATTTCATTCATCTTTTGTCAACCTTAGTATGATAAGATTGAAGTATTGATCCTTTGAAGTTGGATGGAATGACATGTTACTAACATACTATGCAAAGTAATTCCTTGGGTTAATGTTTTTCTCGAACCTTTGATTTACTTTTCTCAAACAAGTCGCGCGCGCCTAGGATGTTTGTTGTGTAGCTTGTGTGTGAGATGGCGTTGGAGATTGATGATTAGTGTGGGGTGGTTTTAGAGGGTGTTTGGCCTAGATTGTCTCCAAAAGTGCTTCTCCTTTGTATTTTTCATCTCATTGATCATTGTGGAGAGTAATTTACACTTCATTTTGATGATGGTGGAGGAGGGAGAATGGGAGCAAAAATACAAAGCAAAAGCACTTTTGGAGAGAATCTTGGCCAAAAACATTAGCATTATTACAAAGTGGGAGTAGCTCTTCTGTAGTTCCACACTTCCACACAACTACACATTTATGCAGTTCTTTATTGATGTATGTGTGTTAGTTGCAGTGCTTTCTAATTGCACTTATTCAGTGGCTAATTTAGCTGTGAATTTTGGTCTGGTAGGCGTTAGATTACTGTCACTCACAAGGAATAATGCACCGGGATGTCAAACCTCACAATGTCATGATAGATCATGATTTGAGGAAGCTTCGGTTGATAGACTGGGGCCTGGCAGAGTTCTACCATCCTGCCAAGGAGTATAATGTTCGTGTAGCTTCAAGGTGATTTTATATTTCATAATATGCTTTTCCGAAATGGATTGTGATTTATGGTAATTCAGAAATTTGTCTCAGAGGTTAGCTCTATATTCTTGTGAAAATCATGGTTATATAACAACACAGGCCATTCTCTTTTGGCCGTGATTGGTAGCTGATGCCTCTATTTTTCTTTTAGTGTAAAAGTCACATTTGCATAAGCAACTGGCCCTCTTTTTTCTCTCTTACCAGTTATTAAAGTCAAAACATTACAAATCTAATCTGTGGTGGTGTATCTCACTACAATTGTTTATTTTTTGTTCCTAGTAAATTTAAAATCTCAAAACTTGGTTGCAGATACTTTAAGGGGCCAGAACTGCTTGTTGATTTGCAAGACTATGACTATTCCTTGGACATGTGGAGCCTTGGCTGCATGTTTGCTGGGATGGTGAGTGCAAATTTTGTATTCACTTTGCAAACCATATTTCGAGATTGTGTTGCTTATTAGCGCATATTTTTTGTGTAGATTTTTCGCAAAGAACCATTCTTTTACGGTCACGACAACCATGACCAGCTTGTCAAAATTGCGAAGGTACGTCATCAAATAAGCTTTCCATAATTTTGAGTTAAGGTGATGTATAGTCACAGTGTAGAATTCTGTATGCGACTGCGACCTCTTGATAGTTATATTGTATTCTCTAGTGACTTTGGTCTGATATCAGATGTAATGTCAGGTTCTTGGGACGGATGAGTTGAATGCTTACCTGAGCAAATATCATTTGGAGCTTGATCCACAACTTGATGCTCTTGTGGGAAGGTACTTGTTACTGCTTTTGCACTTTATATGCTTATGCTTAAAATTTTTGAGAGATTTCCATGTGTTTTGTGGGTGGTTACTTGTCCTTTCTGCAGATTTCATTTTCAATGTGTGGAACCTGGTGCTCGATAGTCTAAGAACAACCTTGTTAATCCCTGCTTTATGTAAGTGCAGGCACAGCAGAAAGCCTTGGTCTAGATTTGTTAATGGAGATAACCAGCATCTAATTTCCCCGGAGGTGAATTTAAATTTTGCTTTAACCCTCTGCTGTTTGTGACCAGTGTTTCATTTAGTGGTCTTTAATCTGTGTTTTGGCTTCAGGCTATTGACTTTCTGGATAAACTCCTCCGCTATGATCATCAAGACAGGCTTACAGCAAAAGAAGCTATGGTATTGTAAACTTTCTTAAAGTACATCATTATGTGGTTGGTTTTCTTTTGTTGCTTGTAGCTGTTTTTTCTCATCAATGCCATGATATAACTGATTCAAGAGGACATATATGCTTGACAGTATTAGTGTCTTGTTGTCAGTTGTGGTCTGTGGGCTTTCTAACACTTGCGTATGCGTAGAGTTGAACTTTGAGATCTTCTACTGAAATTACCACTTGTGACATTTAAAATCTGCTTTTTGTGCGATAGAGATTGTGCTGATGCTGGTTACTCCTTTTGATTATTATTTTGTTCCAGCCATATCTTGTTGACTTGTTCCTTGTATGCTGGGTCTCTTAGTTTCAGAATTTAGTTGAACATAGGTGATTAGGTGATATGTGGATGGTTGAATGCGGTTGAATGCCAGCTCATCAGAAATTTGATCTGTCGAGATTTCTCTTTAACTTTTACTGATCTTTCTGCAATCATAATACAAGTGGCTGTTGGTAGTTCCTGTCTGATTATACGGTCAAGTGGAAGCTTTGACAGTAGAGTGCTACTTGTACCTGGTCTCATATCCTGGTTATGTATGCTAACTTCAAAAACTCGCAGACAACCTTTAGGAATACATAGAGAATTTGTATACGAGTTCCTGTGGTAGGCTTTGGGCAAGCTTGATGTGTTCAGTGTCGTCTCATAGGAATGTTGGAACAATAGTAGGTGTCAATGATAAACCTGAGTGGGTAGCTAAGTTGGTAGAGGTTCCAAGTTGAAGGCTCCTCGGGACCACTGGCGGTGTTCCCAGACGTGAACTTCAGGGCCATGTGACTAGTCAAGCAAAGCTTGGACAGTGGACGCCCATGTTATCTAAAAGCAAAATATTAGTCGTCAATGATTGCTAATATGATATATCTGTGAGATGCGATGTATCAAATAAATGAACTACTACGAATTTTACTGCAATGATTTTTTTTGCCAGTGGTAGATTAATAATGAGGGTTTGTTATCTTGGCAGGCACATCCTTACTTCGCTCAAGTGCGAGCTGCAGAGAGTAGCAGGACAAGGACCCAATAGCGGTGCAAAGACATTAAGGATGATTGTATCTGTTGGCCTTAGCTGTTGTTATAAATCTTCATCTAGAACACCTTGCGGCTGCTTGTGGTGTGTTATAGACAGCTATGAGGTACGAAGACAGAAGAGGATGATTGTATTTGTTGGCCCTGGTTGTAAAAGATCTTCACCTAGAACCATGTAGCTGCTTGTGTGTTACAGACAGCTATGATTGGACAGGGAAATTTATGTACGATGATGCTGTCTTTTATTTACCATCTGAATCTGTGATTCCCCGCAGAATTTTCTAGTGCTTCTATTGTGTAATTTCATTGGAGTCTCAGATATTATTGTGATGATTACAATATGCCTCAACAGCTAGTGCAAGAGCCAAGATCTCAATTTCATTTAGTTTAAGTATTGTTGTTAAGGCCGCAGCACGGATCGTGACGAGCTAAAATGACGGATAACTTGCATACGCTTAATCTTTGGTCTTAATCCTAGTGCCTCTCTCGAGTCTCTCCCACGAAAAAAAGAAAAGAAATAAAAGTGAAGGTAACATATTCTCCCCATACGAGTCCCGATCCGCGGATAATTATAACAGAACATCCACTTAAAAAATTGCCATGGAGATTGTTCAGGTCTTCTGTATGAACAGGCGTTTTGACATCTGCTGTTTGCGAGGGAAGAAAACAATTTAATTAAAGGAAAGAATGGTAGTAGATAGCTTGCACTTTCAAAGGATTTACTCCATTAGCCATTCAGGTCTTCCGTGTGACGTATTACAAAAGACACTTCTGAAGTGCACATGAATACATGATGTGCAATTGTGCATATGTCAAGCAGCAAAAACAATATTTACAATGAAGGATGTCATCCAGCTACCTAAAGTCCTAAACTATGCAGAGTTAAAGCACCCTAGTCCTTGCTTCTGTGTCCTACGATCGTAGATGGAAATGCACCATACTGTCAACTCCTATACCACGAGTTCCTCAAGTTTTGGGCGTAGAGTGTGGGGATCTAGTGCCTTGTTGATGCTGCACAACACGGAAAATGAGAAATGAGAAAGGAAATAGAGTCTAGACAGGAACAAAGATGCCTCCTTGACAAGGATTCACAGTGCGTATCATGTTATTCATGTCTCTTACTTGTAGAAAACATTTCCAAGAGGCGACAACCGATGGGAGATCCATTCTGGGATAGCTTCTTCCAATATCCGTAGCTGTTCCTCAACTTCAACTATGACAAAAACCCAAGTTAGAGTACTTCACAGGCGAGGCTCCATTAATCTGATACTCAAAATCAAAGATTGCAAGCTTACTTTCATCAGTAATGTCCGGATGGCATTCAGTTAGGTTACGAATTAGCACCTCCTTCCTAATAGATGATGGTCTAGGGCTCTGGAAAAGGTAATAAATTCTATCAAACAGCTTGGGAACCCTCGCTATCGCTTGTTTCCTTTTTATTTGCTGATTCTCTTTCTCTTTAAGCTGCAAGAAGAGAAACTACAAAGTCATCTGACTGACAGGATCATCACCTGCGAGAAAATAATTGCTACAACATAGCACGATGGATATTCAAAGTAAAATAACATAGATATCAGTACCGATTGCAAGAGATTCTGTGGAAGGACTTCAAGAATATTAGAGCATTCAGCGTCATCTACTTGAAGCTCAATGTTAACGCTCCTGGAACAGTCATCAAATCTCAGTGACCTAGCACAAGAAGGACGACGGGATTCTTTACATGGAGTGCTGGAAATATCATCATTTGGACTTCTGCTACACCTCTTAGGTGTCTGCAAGGCTGGAGTAGTGGTGGCTGCCATAATTTCTGTTGCAGCAACAGATGCTTTTGTAGGTGTTGTCGGGGTCTCAGCTAAACATGCTGAAGAAATTTTACCTTCCCCAAATAAATTACACTTAATTTGTACTGCAGGTTGATACAAGGCCTCCTGAGATCGAACTCTACATTCATCCACCGAGGGTTTGGGAACAGAAGCTCCTGGCGGTTTGACTATATGTATCATTGGAATCTGAGTAATCTCTCCTGGCATTTTTGCTTGCCCTCCTCTTGAAAAACACTTCTTGAAAGATGAAGGAAAAAGAGATGATTTTGCTGGCTGCTCCCAGCTGCTTATGTCAGAAAACTGCAAATTAGATGAAGTGCTTGAACATTTTTCAGAGTTCAACAGCTGATTATCCACTCCCTGATTGAACGGCTCTGGCAGATCCCCTATTGGTATTTCACTTCCCTATATGTCCAGAAATCACGAAATATAAGCTAATATCGTGAATCAATCTTAAATTTACAACATAACCCAACAAGCAATCAAAGACATACAATGAGACATACAATGTACCCATGTACCTCAACATCAAATCATTCTATTTCTACTGCAAATTCAAAATCAGACAAATGAACCACGGTAGACAGACAAAAGCAAACATCTCCAAAGATCAGTGATAGTAATTTAGTGAAAGAACAGTGAACAATCTGAAGTATTCTATTCTCTGACAGCCTCTACGGATAGGGCCACAGCCCACAAGGACGATACCATGATCCCATACATGTCGTTACATTCAAAGATCAGCACATTAATCTGTCTGAATTTCACACACAGGCGCATTGCATATAAATTCATTCTCACTAGTGCACCTAAACAGAAAGAAAAAAAATGATACAAGATGACACAACAAATCGGGCAGAGCCTGACCTGAGGATGATCTCTAACAAAATGCGACAACCGCGAACACAAAAGATCCCTCAAGCAAGAGATGTTATTGCTCCCACGCTTTCTTTTCCTAGTGTTAGCCGCAAATTTGACAATAAGATCATACTTGACACACCGCGTTTGCTCATCAGGCAATAACACCCTTGTCACTCCTATCTCGTCTGGCAATAGATACTTCAGTTGTGCTAGATGCCTATGTGTAAACCTCCTAAACATTTTTTTTAAACAACAAACTATTTAGTCTCTAACTCTACCAATCAATTCATAGCTCTGTAATATAATAATAAAGAGAAAATCTCTGTGAACCCGCTAGAGGGGTCATTATTGATTACCCGAGGGGTCATTAATGACTACTCGAGGGGTCACTAAGGTGCATACATTTTTTTGTGAATAATGTTACCTGTCAGACATTTTCTCAACCATAGACTGAAGTCTGGAGAAAACAGGCATTGATTTTCTAGTGGAAAGTAACTTCATTGACACTTCCAATGCGTCGAAATACCTCACCAACATATCATACCTGCAAAGCAATACGTGGTATATATCAATATTAAAGAAACGATCTTTTTATTAGTAAATAAAGAAAAAGAAAAGGAGAAAGAAGGGATGTTTAGGAGCTTACTTTTCGGGCAATTGGTGGGACCGGGTCCGACCCGAATGAGGGTGGTGTTTGATTCTTTTAGGAGGGTTTGGGAGCTTCTTTGGGGTTTTGGTTATCCAAGATGGGGAAGTGAGTTGATCCGACGGTGGTCGTTTCTTTTCGGGTGTTTTCGGTGGATCGGACGGTTGTGGTTTGATTGAGTCCATCGGAGATTGATTTGCTTCTGAGAGAGAGACAAGCGGTGCAAAGTTAGGATGTGACTGTGTGAGTAATTTATACAGTAAAAGTACTCGTACACTGTACTACTGTAGTAAGGGTCTTACAATAAGGAAAGTAAAAAGATTACCAGAGTTTATTTATTTGTTTCCTTTTCCTGCGACAAAACTGAAGTGGCAGCTGATGAGTTCGTTGGGACAGGTCGGTTTTGCGCCAAATTTAACATAATAACCATATACCAGTGCATAATTACGATTGTACTTTGATATTTATATACCTCATTGATATTGGTATTGTTAATTAGTGCTCTATACACTAATGGTAAGCCCCCAAAAGTTCAAGTTCTTAGTGATTTTTAGTTTAGTTTTAGTTT
Source organism: Pharnaceum exiguum (assembly GCA_900322385.1). NCBI lineage: Eukaryota > Viridiplantae > Streptophyta > Magnoliopsida > Caryophyllales > Molluginaceae > Pharnaceum > Pharnaceum exiguum. Next base: position 118,449 of record ONZK01002064.1, on the reverse strand, counting down.
TAGTACTAATAAAACTAGTCTCTTT
>ONZK01002064.1:106778-117990 GCA_900322385.1 Pharnaceum exiguum | reverse complement strand
AAAGGGAGGTCGTTCTGCAAGAGAGGAATGCTGCCAGTTAGTTTTTGTTATCGAATGTATTCTGCTCTATTGATTTCATATCTTGTTGATGTCAATTTCGATTGTAGATGCCGTATGCCTATTATTTAATTAATGAATGCTCTCTTTTCCTTTCAAAAAAATGTAATGTTTTGTAAAAATTATTTGATGTAAATTTACACGGATACACCTAAACAGATAATTTCGTCCATTTTCATGATTTCATATACACAATCATTTGAACGAAAACTCACATTCTCAGTACCGATCAGTTGGATTTTTCCTTTTGATTGTTCTGAAGCAAACCGTGCAAAACAAATCCAAGGGACAAATTGCGAGATGAATTGTAAGTGGGATAGGAATATTGATGGTTTCATAGTACAGTGGTACAACATGTACATGATGTAGTGCCTAATTGCCTATGGTAACACTGCATTTACATTATATACCTACCTTGTACATTCTACAACTAAATCTCAAGGGCCAAGGGGAGTGAAACCAAATTTGACATAAAGAGTCACAGACATACAGTTTCCAAGCAAACCAAGACCTTGTTCAGATAACCGAGTCGGCTTCCTCATCATCAGGTATCACAATATCAAGCCTCATCAAAGGTTTATACCTTTCTGGGACCTGAGCACCAGCCTGCATGCACAATTCAACCACCGCTGGGGCTTTACCGTAAAATCGCCTAAGGTTACTCCTCAAAGGTGGACCCTTAGGGTCGCGAGTATGCCAAACATAGTTTGGAGGGAAAACTTCTTCAAAGGTGGCGTCTTGCCAACCATGCTTCCCATCTCTCCACTGGTGCTTGAATTCCCCGCATAATTTAGCATTGTGACCCCATGGGCCAACGTGAATTTCAGGACAATAGCCACATACTTTGACTGTGTACTTGCGCATTAACTTTCTGACACCATTACAAACAGTCTCATAGGCGTCCATTGTAGCTTGAGCAACCATTGGTATGTCTGATTGCTCCAGGGGTGGATACAAAGCACCATGTGTCTCATAGTCCATAATAAAGGAAGAATCTCTAGGTTGAGATGGTGTAGGCTCTTCAAGGTTCCCACCTCGATCGATGACTTTCTTTCCAATCATCCGGATGGGAGTGATCCTCCGGCGTGAGGGATAACCTGGTAAATCAACACCAGCCTGGATGCAGAGTTCAACAATGGCCGGTATCCTATCATAGTCTAACCTAGTTTCGTGTTTAATTCTCCGACCAAAAGGGTCAAACTGATGGTATGATTCGACAGCGATAAGCACATCGTTGATGGATCCCTTCATCCAAGAATGATGACCTTGACGCGTATTAGCTCTGACTCCCCGACAATCCCGGATATGATGGCCACTCTCAGCCACATGAACCTCAGTACACTCACTGTAGGAATAAAACAGATTTTTTTTTTACAAATTTCCTTCTACTTAGAGATATGGTGCATTAAGTAAGACACTGGCCATATAAAAAAGGGAACAGGAATGTAGAAATTAAACCAAATTCACATCACCTGCAAGCATAGACAGGAACTACTTGTGCGAGCTGCGCAACACCTTTAATCAGGTCTTTCAAAGCATCGAGAACTTCATGCGCAACAGGAATGAGCTCAGGGGCAAGCAATCCATTTTTAGGAGGTTGAAGAGACTTTTCGATGCCCATTTGTGCGAGCTTCTTCTCAGCTTGAGCTCTATCATGAATCACTTTAAACGGAAGTGGAAAGGGCTTTTTTTTACCTTTAGGCGGTGGAGACGGAAGTTCTACATACTCTGGAAACTTTTCTTCCTTGATTGGTTTGTCCCTTTCAGGCTGCCTATGCTGTGAACAGATAATGCCTGGGGATCTTTTTAACCTGTTTGGCTGAAGTCGTCCATGTAAAAAATAATCTCCAGTCAATTGAATATAAACATTACCTTCAAGAGCTAAATTAATTGATTCTATAGCAGCGTCATAAAAGCCCTATTGGAAACCAAACTATAAGATTATCTCTATGTACCATATACAATTGTCCTTCAAAGAAAATAAACATTATTCTAAGTACCAGATAACGAGTAACTAGACAACAATCTATGGTTAGACGATAGTAAGTGAACACCAAAATGGATTAAGTTGACAAATTGAAATATAGATTAACGGCATACCTGAAGGCCACATATCCTGTTGGGAGAGGTACAAGCTCTACTGGTCACAGAAAGAGGGGATTTAATACACTGGGCAGCAACATCCATAACAACCTTGCATCAACCACAAAACAGGATACCTACCTCAGATAATTTAATCGAACATAACGCAAATACAATTCATAGTTACAGATCACGACTCAAGTCCATACCATTCCTACTTAACAGTTAACCCCTCTCCCCTCCCGGGAACCCCAGCGCGTCAGGTCACTGTCTACAGAATTGTTGGGCAGTAAGAAAGATAGAGAGACTTGCAAGGGGAAAGCATACCTTAGATTAGAGCACGTAAGATGTCCTTCAGTCGATTGACACTGTTGCGCCTTGGCCTTGAGGTTCTGTTTCTGGCCTTCCTTTCCTTTAGAAAAAGAAAAACCAAATTTTCACTTCTTAGCCTCAAGTCAACAAGCTAACAAGCTGTGTCCTTATCTGAACGTTTGTGGTCTTTTCGCCTGAGACGTTTTTTATCCGAGAGATATTTACTAGGATAAATTTTTATAACTCAAAGCAACAGACTCAAGTGCCTACTTAAGCCTCTCAAATGGGAATTCAGTACTACTCCGTACGCTACTACTAGTAGAAATTAGTGGTGACATTTCCATCGTTCCTTGTGAACTATTTGTGAACCTAGATTGATCAAACTTATGCCCTTTCATGAGTGATAACCACAGGAGAGAGCTGTACTTTGCTATGTTGATTTCAGCTTAACCATGTTTTGGTTTGTAATTTTTGTCTTTTTACGGAGTAATTACTAGCCTAAGTACAATAGTCAGGGTTTATTACTACCATGTCTGGGCAGGACTAAATTTGAAAACACCTAAACTCAATTTTAACATTTCGGGTTGCGGAAGTTATCACCAACATTAATCTGGATTCTGGAATAGCTACCATGCCTAGCACTATTGTTACCTTATCTGCCCATTGTTTGTTTCAATACCAGCAAGATAGATTTAAGACAGTGGTCAAGACGTTCATAGATGAGGTCGTGCGGCCATGAAGGCACATAACAGATGGGAAAACAATGATCATATAGAACAGTAGGTTTTATATAACTTAATAGGAATTTAGGATACAATATTGAGATCTCAAACAACAAACTTAACTTTTGCATCAAACGGTCTCCCCAACTAACATTTGCATTTTCAGTAGCCAGAGTTTAAGACATTATCATTGAAACACTAGTTGCATGAAATTAGATCAGGCAACCCCCCATCTAATTAATTTAGCACATATTTTCCCACCATATAACCACACAAGCAGAACAGAGCATATCAAGTAGGCTTCAGATGCGGGAAGCAGGCAAAGACATCACTCTTCGGGTGCTTGTTTTCAGCATGCTCCCGACATTTCACCTCCGTTGTAGTGCATATGAATGTCTGCATGCACACCTTGCACTGCATCATCCAAGGTTCACAATTAGTAACAGGAAAATTAAATGGACAACCATAATTGTAGTGGGAACTTGATGATATTCCGCAAAAGATCATGAAATGATAGTTGAAACATCCAAATGTCAACAACAACACCATAATCCCAAAAACAACATCCAATGACAAAAGATAATGAAATAACTAAAACATCCAATGACAACAGAAGCCACAACAATTTACTTTCTTTGATTAGTTGCGTAATCAACAAAAGCAGCACGAGCCGCCCTCTATCATCATCCCCCATCAAACAGATAAGCAGAGAACATAGATTGACAAATGATAAAAGTTGGAATGTACATCCCAATCTCAAGGCAAAAACCGAAAACAAATGTCTTATACTTTTATCACATAATATGATTTGCCACCATTTCCTAATCAAAGTTCCTAACAAGCCGAAGTTAGCATAGATACAATCATACAACTATACAAGTAACTGAACAAACAAAACTTTACTAAACCAAACCCATGATAGGAAGTCGTCTATACACGCCTACTAACCAACAAACGGATACACGGAGTACGCATTCCGGGTATGGGAAATAACTAGCAGATGTTCATGAGACAGGAAATCAAATAAGTAACCATCCGCAAAAATTCAACAAATTTCCATAATTCCATTCACCTCAGCAAAGATTTCTTAGTACCCAAGACAACTTCCACAATCGATTTCAATATTATTGTACACCATGAAGTGAAAACACGGTTGTCTGAGTTTGATGCTTACAGAATCTCTTGTGTAAAACTTAAGCTATCACCCAACTTATCAAACCACAATCCCAGCAATAAGAAACTACTTGAAACCCAAAGGTGAAAAGAAGAAGAAGATGGAAAACCCATATTACTAGCATAGACACTGATAAATTGTGCTCTTCAGTAAACAACGTACAAAAAAATCAATTAAAAATTAACCATAGTTGCAAATATACTGCAATCAGTAAAGACAACTAATGCTCTATACTCCATATAATTAAACCCAAATGAGCAATTGACCATGAAAACAAAAACCAACTAAAAAAATTCAGGAAAATAAAAAAGATCCAGCAAGCTAAAGCCAAAAGCAATTATTAGAATATATACCTGAATACTCAAGGCTTTTTTATTGGCTTCTAGTTGGCTTCCTGCACAGATCAAACCATCACTCAATTAATTTCACAAAAAACTTCAAATCCCTTCAGTAATTGACCAAAAGAGATACCAAAACAAATAAAAGAAAAGGAATAATAATTAGTAAAAGAAGGAACCTTTGCCCCCCTTGTTCTTCTCCAAGTTCTTCTCACGAGCCATCTTTGATTTCTGAGCGTTGCCTCCCCCCATAGCGGCTTTCTTTGATCTCTAAAACAAAAAATCCTTTTTTTTTTCTTTGAGAGAGAGAGAGAGAGGGGTATGTGTGGATAACGAAGAAGGGAGGCAGGAGGAAGTGGGAGAAGAAAAGGGGCACAAAGAAAAGGAGGGTTCTAGAATATGACTTTTCTTCCCAACTGCCCCACACGGATTGTGTTTATTATGTGTGTGGTGACTTCTGACAATGCTCTGACGTTCCACTCGAGTTTTTTGTCTTCCTGTTTCTAAGCCCATACTCTCATTTGGGCCGTAGGCCTAACCCACGAGAATCTACCGTACCCTAACATTCCATATAAAATCTAGCTTGGAAAAAGAAAAAAATTATGGTTGTCAGACTTGTCACTAGCTTGAGAATTAAAACCTTTTGCAAGGGCAAGTTTATCCGTATAACTCATTTACAACTCTTTACAAATTTTCATGCATGGCATATCATCTTACAACTCCATTTTCACTTCCACATTATCCATGTAACTTTGTTACAACTCCTTTCAATTTGAGCAAATGTTTTGTTTTTTGAAAATTAAATTTGGATGGGTATAATTTGAGGAGAAATAACATGTAATAATCAGTTAGCATTTATTGAAAAAGAGAGAGAAAGTTGCAAAGAGGATTATCCATACAACTTGATTTGCAACTCCTTTGCAACCCACTAAAATTGTAGGGATAAAGTTACCCTAATCTAACCTTTTTATATATGAAACTGGGTATTAATTACCATACATGGGTCATTATTGACCACCAGAAGCTGTAGGATCTTTGATGTCTCAAATTCAACCTCCATTACAGGAATTCATCAAGTTTTTGGTATATCAGGTGACCGATACGCGTACACCCGGTGTACCTAAGAATTGGAGATAAGAATTTGGATAAGTAATTTTTCCATTCACTTTTATAGTTGCTTCGTCGTGTAGAACTAGTTTGTTCAAGATGGATTCTACCTAGTTTAGGGTATCACATTCTTAGATATCTAAAAAAACAAAAGTTCCATTAAAATCTGAACTAAAATTTCTTAAATTAAACCGTGTTCTAATAATGATGACTTGTGAAACTAGTATACATGTTATTAATCGGGCTTAGATTCTAATCTCAAAACCTTTTTTTTTTTTAGAACTTATTAAGGTTACCTATTACTACAGTTGGCCATTGAACGAACTTGACTCGATAGCGGTTGGATCAATTCAATTCGGATCAAATTCTATCAAAGTCGGTTCGATTAAGTGAGATGACTAATTCGGTTAAAATAGTTAAAGTCGGTGTAATTTGGTTAAAAGTTCGGTCGTAAGCGCTCAATTCAAGTCATGTATATATAAGCTGAGCACGAGCTAATGTTAATTCAAGTCAGCTCGAACCAAGTTAGTTAAAGTGACTCAAGTCGACTCGTGGCCGATTCTACCAATTAGGAGTTGTACTACTTAAAACGAATTGTTTGGAACTTTTATGCGAAATTGTGAAGACAGCACGCTAATCACTTTAAAACAATTTCCTGTAAACATCTTAGATGAAGTCTAATGGAAGATTAGCTTTATCCCACCAATTGCTTGAAAAAAAGTGATTATCAACTGTACCTTGCTTAGTACTTACTGACAGCCGTCAGTTAAAGCGTTTGGTACCTGAAAAACGATACCTTAACTGTCACTTACTCTCCTTCGTGTTTTCCATTTGGTCATAACTTTGCCATCTGCCCTCAACCTTTCTCCAATATCTTGACATTTAACTACAGTAGTATGTATATTGATATATCTATATGCATACGTTGTACGATTGCAAATCTAATACTGTACGTAGATTATATTACAGTGGATTAGATATTTAGATGACTTGGTCCAATTGTCCCTTGTGCGCAACAAAAGCAGACCAAAAAAGTAAGCACAGATACTTTGCTCCTCTTGTGCTCTTCTTAACTCCCCTGCTTGAAACTTTTGCCTTGTCACATTCTTTCTTATCTAAATATCATCCCATATGGAACTTTACCTTGAACTTGTCTTCACAATTTTTCTCTTCTTAATCTTTACCTTCCTATTCAACAAGCTCATCATCGCCATGCATCCAGTAAGCACCGACAAAATGAGCTTTACCCAAGAAGCAGTAAAAATTGACAAATTCCAATGGACGCCCTTACCAGAAGACCTGATCAAGCTAGGTACCGTTGGAAAATCCTGTGATGTGAAAGTCTACAAAGGGGTAGAAGTGGAAGATCAATTTCAAGATGTCGTGGCAATTCATGAGGATGGTAATAAAAAGGGTGAACTGATTAGTGGTGATGGTGATCAAGACATAAGTTTTGAGTTAGAAGAAGATTTGGGTTTTGATGAGGGGATCAAAAATGAAGTAGAAAGAAAGGTACTTTGTGAAATAGAGATTGAAAGTGTAGAAGATGAGGAAGAAAGTGATCATGCTGAGGGTGAGATGATGGGTGATTGGGAAGAAATTGGGAAAGAGGATTTTGAGGAGCTACTTGGCAAAAGGGCGGGTTTGTTAGTTGATGTGGCTTCTGACTAGTGTGAGCAAGCACAATTTGTTCATTTATAAAATTCTTTCATTTCAATAATTCGTATAGGATTGTATAGATGAAATTTCATCTGGATGAATAAAAACATTCGGTTTGTGTAGCTGCGGTTGTACATTTATATGCCAACAATATTTTTCTTATAGATCATTCAAATTGGAAAAACTTCTGTTCAGGTGCTCCAAATGTACTGTACGAGTAATTCCATTTTTTGTTCGGCCGTATGACATGCCCAACATGTCACTTCCCCCAACATCTTTTCCAGCAGTAATAAAGTTCCTCTTGAAGAAAATTATGGATGTAGCTTGGCTGGGAGCTTGGGGATCAACTTGGCTCCAAATGGAGAAAGTAAGCCCGATTTAAAATAAAAACGGCTCAAGACAACAAGTTGACTACAAATTGCAATGTACAAATTAAAACCAATTTTAGATAAGTCAAATTCAATCAAACGATTGAAACGCCAAAACCAATAAAACAAGGGACACACATGGTTAATGTAGGTTGGAATTTGATCAATGTCTGTATAAGAATTGGTAAAATTAGGTAAAACTTTTGCTGCATACGAACACAATTAGTGGTCTTGTTTGGAAAATTAGCATATAGTAGAAGTAGATAGCAATTAGCATATTGATGTGACAGAAAAAATGACAAAAATAATAAATTGCAGATCAATACCAGATTGATGTGATATAGAAAAAGAACAAACATGGCCTTTAAAGGCTAGACTATTTTTCTCCACATCAATGAAATAACCACTTAATTCAAGTATATTATACTAAGGCCACAAAGTTAGTGGCTAATTTAGAAATTCATTAGTAGTATTAGTAGTATAAGTATGTCAAGACAATTACAAATTTTGACAATTATGTAAAAGTGTAATCACCTCTGTCTGAAATGTAGTACTTGTGCAACAGATTGGATGTCAAGCGATGTTTATAGGTCGGTTCTCTAGAGAGGAGTTTTACTGAACTAAACTGAGAAATATTGAAATTATTTATTTGTTTGTTTTGACACTCAATCCCTTATTAAAAGTTCAAAACCTATTAATATTGTATGTTTATGAAATTATATGGTAAGAACTTCCAATAATATACAAATAACTAGTTAGAAAACCCGTGCCACGCACGGGATGGAGAACAATTGTCATGCGGAGTAAACTTAAGGATAGTCATTAAATTATATTTATACATCATATCACCTCTTAAAAAAAAGAAACGATATTTATGTATTATTTTTCGCAGGGTGAGTCTAAAAATTGTATATTTATTTATAAAATAAGGCAAATTGATGAAAATAATCTCAAATTGGGGGCATTACTCCAAAATAATAAAAGAGTGGTCCACTTGAACATGGAAAAATTTAACTTCAAAAATGACAAGAATGCTAAACTAATTCGGTAGTGTTATTTTTCGATATCTTGCTTATGTATGGATGAAGATACAAAGAGAAAGAGGAGAAGGGTTGTTAACCCAATAAATGTTTGCCCATATAATACCCATGTATAGACCCTTTGTCCAATTTATGAGTAGCGCAACATAAATATGATATATGCGTAAAAAAATTACTTATTTTCTACTCTATTCTCTTTCAAATGTCTGTTCTAATAGTCCATTTTTTTATTTAAAGTTCAGTTCTTTTCCTATTCAAATTTACTTTTTTTTTATTAAATCTCATTAGAATGTCGACTCTCAATATAGTCACACTTTCTTCTTCTTTCTTAAAGAGTATAATTCATTTCCTCTTTTGTTCTAACCTTTTGTATAATTTTAAATTTTCAGTTAAAGTAGCCATTTAATAAGTAAATAAACTTTAAGTTATTTTTCTAAAGAAATTGGGATATATGAGGTAGTTTTGTAAAAGAAAAAAAAAAGAATAGGTACACTTTGGTATTTTTGTATAATTATTTCTTTCTATAAATGGAAAATGTATTTTAACTATTTAAGATATTTTTTTCACAATGTAACTACTTTGAGTTGATAATTGAAGTTGGGTACAATGCATACACACGCAGGTTTTGATTCCAATCTCTTGAACTCTTGATACTGTCAAAATATCACCGTACTCAACACAATTAAAATTTCGATCAAAGAATGAAAACTAATTGAAAGCCCAGGGCAAATCGAACCTAATATTCATAAATCAATAAAAATAAAAATAATAAAAGAAACGTTGAAATTAAAAACCAAATAAAAATTTAAAAGGTTTGTGCAATTTAAATTTCTGAATATTGGAACTACTAATGGTGGTCCTGGATATATAGGGAGGAGGGGAAGACAAACGAAGAGACAAAGAGGAAGATGAGGCTGGGATGCATGTTACCTATTAATTTCACACCTAAAACTGATTGGTAATAAGTACTCCGTATTAACTTCCGCTAGTGACCTTTGACCCTTCCTTTCCCTTTTATTTGTATTATTTTCGTATGAAAGGTCAACTGGGTAAGCAAGCGGCAATCTATTCTTTGAAGGTTAGGAGGCTTTCTTTCTTTTTTTAAATGGTTAACTCTAGTAGTCAGTATTATGGGAAGACACTTGGCTAAAGCTTATGATGATTTGTGAGAGCACACTTGGCAAAACAAACTTTGCTTTAATATATAGGTATAGATTACGAATGGATATCACGATCAAAACTTATTAAGTTAGCAATTAGAAGATAAACTGCGAAAATTAAACTGAACTGAACTGAAGTTAAGTTTTAAATAACACGTTGGAAGAGTCATTTGGGATATTTCTTGATCTTTGATTTTGATAAAGTTCTCCATGAAGATAAATTTGACTAGACAAACATTAATCTCTAGTAGTTTAGTACTACCCGTTCTAAAAAAAAAAAAGTAGTTTAGTACTACCACTAGGGAGAAACAAATACAGTGGTCTATACTCTTTAGGCCTTGGTTAAGGTTTACAATTGGAAACATTTGCAATTTCCCACCAAAAGGGCGGCCCGCCCCACCTCACCTACTAGGCCTCCGCCTCCCTCTCTCTTCGCTCAAGTCTCAATCACATTGTCCCCCGTCAGTTACATTCACATATCTCAGTGATCGCACTTCAGTCTCCAGTTTACTCCACAAGGTGAATAGCGAATAGGTAATTACCCGTTTCTCTGCCTTGTTCCATTTTATCTTTTCATTTTTTGGCTACTACCTATTTTTCGTTTTTGTTGTTCATTGTTGAACTAGTTGCTTGTTTAACTAGTTGTCCATGTTTTTGAGAAGAAAGTTTACAATGGGAAGACCTTTGTCCGATGTATGATCACCGAAGGTAAAGTTGGTCATAAATTTGGTGAGTTTGCTTTCACTAGGAAAAGAAGACCTCACAAAATAGATACAGCATCAAAGACTAAGGGACGTTGAGTCATGGTCGCTTGGTCATGTTTCCTGTGACTCTGTGAGTGTGTGTGTTGCAACCTGAGCTCTCCTATCACTTAATATTTTGTTGTCTGGAATTCGGTTTTCCTCGGAGAATTGGGAACATGCTTTAGTTGCTTGAATAAAACTTAGTATGTGGGCTTTCCACCTAGCTATTTAGGAACTGATTAACCTCATTGCAGCTATGTTGCTGCGGTTGTGGGAAGGTGTTGTGTACAATCCTCCTTTCTTCTTAGTGTCTGCTGCATTCTAGATAGGAAAGTGCAGGTTACAGATTTTTAATGGCACGAGTGCTCGTCACTGATTTTGGTCAAATGAGATTAACTTGCCTGTGATTTGTGGCATATTTTTGCATTGACATGGTTGATATGCACAATG
>ONZK01002064.1:88011-101047 GCA_900322385.1 Pharnaceum exiguum | reverse complement strand
CTCCCCCCCCCCCCCCCCCCCCCCCCCCCCCCCCCCCCCCTCTCTCTCTCTTCTCACCCTACACACAAGGGGTGCCAACCATTCACTTTCACATAATTTTTATTTCCTAGTTTATTACTTTTTACAGGTATGTACCAAATGAGTTTCGTGCTGGAGTGATAGGTTTGTCATTGGGTCCTGCAAATAAAGCTATCCTCTTTGTGGTTATCCAGGTGAGTTATATAGCTGGGATGTTGTCTTTTGGAGTATTCAGCTGCAATAAATTGAGAATGCTGAAACCTTGTTGGTGCTTGCATGAGTGAACTTTTTCTCTGTCAAACTTCTGCTTACACTCTTTCTGATGTGCTTGCGTGACATTATAGCTTTTTTTTGTTGTTCTCCAAACTCAATGTTATTTAGATAGGCTTTTCTTATTCGGGAACGTGCTGAGTTCTCAATGGTAGTCAATGGTGTAAAGTGTTGAGACTGAGTGGAACTTAAAGATACCTCTCCATGTCCTAGGTGTGGATGGATATATACTGGTGTGTACTGATTAGGCATTTACTTTCTCGATGTTTCAGGGAGGCTATTATAGGCACCTCAACAATTCAATGATAACGGCTTTTGCTGCTCTTGGGCTATTTCTGGCAGCAGGTTGCATGTATATGTTGAAGAAATTGGGCAAGCAACCTCATCAGAATTCGCACAAACGATAACTTAAGATTGCTCTCTATCGAATTGGCTGATGACTACTCTGTGCCTAGCTTAACTGGTGAAGACGCCACTGAATTTGATGTATGAATCAAGATATGTCAGGACTCAGGAGGTTGCGACTGTTAAGCGGGCAGTGCGACTTCTAAAATTCGCCCTATGAACGGGGATGCTCAAGGAAACGATCAACGAATACAAATTACCTGAGAGTCACTGGAGTTGCCAACAAATGCTGACTAGAGCTGTCATACTTAAAACGTGAAGGGGGAACAAAATGTTTAGCTGTACCACGTATGACTGACTAGTCAGATGTAAACAATCTGTTGTATTCATTTTTTGATATCTTCTATTAATACGATTTTTTTATGGGGGGATTTAAGTATTTAACCAAATGCAGCTGGAAACTCATTGGCTGCGATTTTGTAACGGTTACACAAAAATGATACAGTTCAGTGGTATAACAAAGGCGGCAGTGTTTTGGCCGCTTGAATCCATCTACTGATTGAAGCTTTCTATCAAAATTCTTAGTTGATCAACTATACACAAAGGGGGAAAAAAGAGCTCTCTAAATACTACTCCGTACAAGTGAATCACTCTTGTTCTTGATCTCTAATCCACTTCGTTGCCACCCATTTTTCCCCTCTAATGACTGGGCAGCTCCCATGCAGAGAAGTCTGCAAAATGCAAAGAAATGGATGTAATGATGATGATCAGAATGTCCAAGAAATAGACGCAGTTAACCAGCACAAGCATACAACCTATTACGCAATTACGTAACATTGCACTGCTGTAGTAAACAACATCTAGTTGATTAACAGTCTTGAAGTGCTATTGTTCACCAACATTCTTGGATCATTCATGATACATCCTATTCTGGAAAAAACTTACTGGATCGATAGTCCCATTCGAGAACAACGAATAGAAAAGAAGTCCATCTCCTTTCCGTGGCTTCACTTTCAGACCAATACATTGTTCAAAATCATAATTCAAGTCAACATGATCGTTCTGCAAAAACACAACAGCTCTAGATTGTCATACACTGATAGATATTGGTCGAAGAAAGAACCAATCAAAGTGATCTCACCACCATACCTCATATGGGAACATGGTTTCTCCACCTTCTTCAACGTCAGACAAGTAAAGCAAGAAAGAAGCAACCTGCATCAATGCAGATGATCTTACTCCACCATAAACGATAAAGCATTGGGAAAATAACAAAATCCATCCATACCCTTTGACTTCTCTGGGGACCATATTCAGCAGGATTGAATGCATCGTAGTGAGAATTATATCTCTGTCCAATCTCATAGCGGAGAATATTGTATGCCTGAAACACAACAATATTCATGAGGTATTTGAACATAAACATAAACTGAATTGCAATAAACAACCTAGGAAGCCATAGTCAAAATGGTCAAACATGAAATCATTAGAAAATTAGAATGTAGTAACTGAACCATTTCTACAGATAAGCAAAGAGACCACAAGTCATCAGATTTTCTAGATGTCTTCCCACAATGAAGAGTTGAAGACCAAATAAGTTCAAAAAAAAAAAAAAAAAAGGTTTCAACTGTGTATCTTCAAGATAAAATCAATAAATCGTTTAGTCACATCAGACAATAATCACCCACAGGCGATAGGCTGGTGATGATAGACACTTAGAAAATCAAATAGACTCAATAATTATAACAGAATGGAACCTGACTATCAACAGGGTAGACTACAAAACCCAAATGAAATATGGTGACAAATAACTTCCCAATCAATAAGTAAAAGGATAAGTAGTACTGTAATTTGCATGTGCAATGATATAAGCAAGAGTACCTCCCCATTTGCCCTGGGAATCATGGTGGCCCTTGCAATTTTCTCATCAATAAAATCCAAAATTCCAGTTTTATCCTCCTCTGCGCTAATAAACATGCCGGAGCTGGGAAGCAAAAAAAAACAAGCATGAATGTGTCAATGCCGGAGCTGGCAATACATTCTTTTTAAGTTTTATATAACATGCATTTAATTCCAAATACAAACCTTGTCCTGACTCCCGCTGTACTATCTGAGGTTTCTCCCTTCCGCAAAGCCAACTTTGATGGTTGAAGTTGTGACTTTGCAATATTAACAATATTGTCACATTGATCAGCTGTAGCGAACTTTGGAAAAAATAGAGCACGCGGTCTCCAACTCAAGACCTTCAGAAGAAACACAAATCACTGCATATTCATCATTAAACAATGCTAGCACAAAACACAAGTAGACGCTGCAATTTTTAAGAAGTTCCATTAGAATTCAAATCTCTAAATAGATTATCACTGAAATTCAACCACTCCTAAATCCTTAGATTCATTAGTTAAAGCCTTCAAGGTGATGCTCAGTCATGAATCGAAGTAACATCCGACCAGCTGGGAACCATAAAAGGAAACTGAACATCGGTAGACTAATTCAAGTTCAGCAACATACTATATTATGAGCAGCTCGCAAATAACATACTAGAAGCAGAAGGAATACCAAGAGCAACCTCAAGAATATCAGAGCAACTTTACTTCAGGTCTGATGACATCAAACTTCCAAAGGCGAGACAATTCAGATTCGTCTTTTCGTTCTACTTTCTTCCCAAGCATAGCCGCCCACACATCATCGTAACTTTTAAGTACTAATTCTACTGATTCCCCTACTTATCCTAACCTGAACTATACCACCTTACCAATATCAAGTTCAACTATTCACCTAGTTTTCGTGTCAAACAGCAATTCAACAACAACAACAACTACTGAGTGTAACCCCATTCAATTGGAGTGCTCGGGGATCTGGATGAACGCAAGCATACCGAGGTTGTTTCTGATATTGACCTTAAATGCATTGATGCATTGAAATACTGACTTCCCGTAACTTCACTAAAAATAAAGAGTACTCGAAAGTTTTCATAGCCATTTTGTTATAATTAAAAACAATTAAAAATCATTTACAGTCATCACATGATGTAGGAAACAATCTTCCTCCCTTCAAAAAAAAAAAGGAAACAATCTTCCTCAGATACATAACGTAAATACGATTAGTCAATCCAAAACTGTATAATCGATGTTAAATTATCCGGTAAACTACCACAAACTATGATCCTTATCCAAATTATTACCAAACAATGCACTAACATAGTAACATATATATAATACAAGGCAAACAAAAATCATAATTTCGAGACTAAATTCAATAACATAAACAAACATTTAATTCAAATTCAAAAATACATTACACGAATATTGACAAGCATTAATCAATTCAAAATTCACGAACCTGAAAAGGAATGGCGGAGAGAGAATCATCTCCAGTTTCACCAGAAGGCAACGCTTCGAAACCTTTCTCAGCCTCATCACTATTATTAAACGTCGTCGTTCTTATCACTCCTGAATTCACCTTTCCGTTACCGTCACCGTCATTTCCCGACGACGAATCCTATGCATATAAACAAACAATTAATTAATCAAATGAACAACAAAACAGAGGAGAGAGAGAGTGAAATACATAGAGATATTAGATGTGGTAACAATAACATGTACGTACCTGAGAGAAAAGAGAGGAAGAAAAGAAGCCGAAAAGAAAAAAGAAAAGACAGAGAGATAAAACTGCCGGGAGGCTTAAGTTTAACTTCCGGTTATAACCACCGATTCTCCAACTTCCTTTCCCTTTCACTTTCATTCTTTTATTGCCTTTTTAATTTCAATTTTATGTATGTAATACGTTCTCTCTCCTTTTCTTATTCTTAAACTAGCGTGGCGTTACATTTAGAGCAGAGTGGCAGGCAAGGCAGCAGATCAGATAGTACAATTGTTGTTAGTATTCATACAGTACGTTTTATTATTGTCGGAATTTGAAATCATGTCTTTTTTATTAGACAGACAGAGGGGGAAAGAAAAGGAGAATATTGAAATCTGTTTTTTCTCCTTTTTTATTTTGGGGTTGAGTTGGGTTTATATTTCCAACACAAAGGCCAGTGAACGCGGCAACAACGTCGTCAGGGAAATATCAACTGTCCGGTTTGAATAATACTCGTACTTGATATTTACAGGGTGGGTACCCCCTGGGTGGGGCTTGCTTGTCATTAGTTTGTTACCATTTCAATCGGCTCAATGTCACGGGTGCTTTCATTGTTCATTGAATTGAATTCGATTTGATTCATGTTATTTCATGAAGCCGGACCAATTATTAGATACATTTCAAAAATGTTTGGTGGAACTTCGAATTTCTACCTATACCTATATTAACTTTTAGCTTGGGTAATGATTTTTCTTATACATTTGCTGATATATGCTTTGTACACTTTTTTTTTTTAGGTCTAATTTAGGCTTTGTACTTTTTTTTTTTTTGGTGTAAAGGGGACACTGAGGCCAGTAAGAATCGAGCCCTCAACCTGAAGGGTTAAAGGTGTGCTCTCTACCACTTGAGCAACTCTCTCTTCTTAATTTAGGCTTTGTACTTTAGATGTGGTTTCCTAGCTATTAGTTCAGCATGTCGTTGAGTGAGAATTGACACCAAAATTGGATATTAATACTTAATAGAGTGACTCGATGAACAAAAATCCGATAGTATAATTGTGACTTTTCTCTCATCAAATAACAAATTGCCCCAATAAACTTTAGAGATACATATAGAGAGAAAAATAGATAGAACACAGTCAGTGAAGTTTTTCCCCCGAAAATTAACCTTACTTTTATACAGCGCTAGTCCTTGTACTGCATCTTTCGTGACATAATGAAAAGCATTATTGCTTTTCTAGTCAGAACAATGCCATCAACATCTACGGATCACTAAAACCGTAATTATCCAAATTAATAAAAAGTCAGCTAACAGGAGTACCTGGTTCTGAAGGGCCCATTAAGACATTTTTAAACTGTCATTAGAGATTAGTGGGATGGCTGATGTCGGACTATAGTACTCTACAAACCTCAGCACTTGCTTATGAAGTACAGTACAATTCTTTTCTAGTGCCAAAGGCAAGAAAGCGACCAACTAACGTAATAACGTTTGATCGACGTGGCTGCCTATCTCAAAGATGAAGGGAAGTCAGAAAATGGATCGGACTAATGGCTTTTCATGCATGAACTTGGTGGCAACTGGAAAGTGAGCAAGCGATCTTATTATTATTTATTAATGTTACTTTAATGACGATTCACAGATGTGGTAAAGAAGTACCAGTGGAAAACGAGTTCGGTTCATTTTTTAAACATCCCATAAAGTTAAAGCAAATCAGGTCTTCAGTCGCTGTTCAGATCTGAAGTTGGCTATATATTTCCTCCAATTCTTGCAACGCTTTCCAATAGAAATTATTAGTCACATCTTTAATCTTTAATGTCATTAGTCAATTTTTTTATTTTTAGTTATAAATTCACCTAGTATACCAAACACTTGGTGAATCCTGACATATTTCGGTTCCTTAATTGCTTTACAAAGGCTTTCGCTTTTCCAGTACAACCTTTTAACAACTGGGTAAAGCGATTGGGCTCACCACCAGTTTAGTATGCAACAATAGGCCGAATACAAGGTCAACCCAAATGCTGTTATATTCTGAATTGATGATACGCAAACAAGGTCCCGCAAGCAAAGCGTAAGCCCTTAACAAGCCCATAAATAAATGCCGTGACGTTTATCTACTATTTAGGGGCTCGTAGCATCCTACACCCTAAGGTTTGGGGGTTGTAGTAAATTACACCCTCAAAGTTTATTTGTAACGCTATACACCCCAATTTGTGAATTTGTTACAATCTACACTCTTTTGTTAAACTACTCCAAACGCATCCTATAAGTGTTTACAAAATATAAATTAATTTATACTTTGAATGATTAGTACAAATAAATAATTTTAATGAAATAATGGTTTTGGGTATAAAAAAAATAATATCTTTTTGTAAAGCTAAGGGTATGTTTAGTTGGTAATCGACAAACTAAAAAAAATTGAACTAAATTGAGCTTGACGAAACTGATTGACAATTGAAACTTAAACTGATGTTGAACTGAACTAAATTGAACAAAATTGAAGTGTACACAATGCAGATGAATTAAAAAATCTTTAAAGGTTGTGTTTAATTAGTTCATATGTAGCGTGACAATTCAATATTAGTTATATTTCTACTACCTTTCTATTTAGTTAGATTAGTTCAATATCACGAATGAAGTCTTATTAAGTTAGTGACATGTTTTTACAATAATAATATTTATTTTTATTGAACATTTGGAAAAGAAAAAAGTACAATTCATTTATATTTTACACGTAAGGTATTTTTTTTTATGGGAGGTGTTTGGGGTAATATAGAAAAAGGGTGTAGTTTGCAACAAAAAAATGAATTAGGGTACAACTTGGAACATGTAAACTTTGAGGGTGTAGTTTGTCACACCACCCAAACCTTGGGGTGTGAGATGCTACAAGCCCCTATCTAGGAGTACGCAATTTTGCACAGTTTGCCGGCAAGCAAACTCCACGAACAAACCGACATTGGAAAATAGCAACAGGCCAATAGGATTATAGGAGAAGAGACATATTTCAGAATAAGGAATGTGTTTCCTAATCGGGGTGGGATTTGTTTTCATTGACTCATTGTTATCTTTACCATTATATAAAACAGGGTACATCATTTAGGTTTATCATAAAAACCCTACCTTTTTATAAAAGAAAAAATAAAAACGAAAAAATGAAAAGAAAAATTGTCCAATCTGTTCGACTTAATTTTGGGTAGAGATATGTCGACACTCATTTCATTTTTGGTAAGTATCATTTGCGATTCAACTTAATTTAGCAACCCTGTTACACCGAATCATATTAACTGCAAGGAATGATCCTCTTTCCAAAGCGGTAGTCACTGTTACCACATCATTAGCAAATCAATAGCCCCATCAATCACGTCTAGATTGATTGCAATATTCAAGCCTTCCCATACATAATAACGCTAGGAGATTCAAAATAAGAAAGATTATGGTCTCAATATCAATCAGTATCAAAGATGTTTTGATTTACAAGAAATTGCCTACATTTCAAATTCACATCAAAATATTGGGCGTGAATGAAGAAGTTTTTTGATAATTTTTCCACTATAAATTGGGATGCTGGACTACTCTCTCTTGCACACCAGTACACCTACCTTCTCCAGAAGTTCTCCTGTACGCTGTACATGTGTATCTTTGAATTTCTATCTTTTGAGTTTCACACTAGCTTCACCGATCCCCGTTATGGACCTATCACTAATAAGAATGACATGAATAGATCTTGAGTGGTACTGAGATATATATGTAAGTCATCATGTCACCCTTTCATTACATTATTTGTTCAATGAAATTATCTCTGCTTAATTATTTCAGATTGCACTGCGCTGATTATATCTTTTGGCTTGGTTCATATTGGACAGATTAAGTTCTTTTGAGACCAATTACTGTTGTAAAGTACGGATGACAATCAGCATGCATTGTGGTGTATCTCGCGTCCAATTCCATTGGTGTCATGATTGATCTCACCTCTCAAGTTCAGTTAGCACATCTTACATCTGACGAGTAACTTATTAATCACTTTAGTAATCTGTAATTGTCGAATATTACTTTCATCAAATTGTACTAGAGTTGTAGTTTGTATCTGTTGCTTTTTCAGTAATTTTCTGTCAGAAAACTCTTAGAGTAATGGAATTTGAGTTGTCAGTTTGCACTAACAGTCAGATTTTATTTTTTTGCTTACTCTATATTTTATTTGGTCACCCAAGAATTGCTGTATGGAACCATGTTTTAGTGTTTTAGATATATATTAAAACAAATCAAACTAGAACTCACAACTAAACACATCAAGTCATCTGAATAATAACCACGCTATGAGGTCTTTTGTTTGTTTATTTTTGCAGATATTGAATTTCATAAACTGACCCGTGTGAGTATACCAATCTGGTATAACCATCCGATCAATTTCCATGTTATTCATTAGGAAACATAAACGATTCATGTCTGTTATTTTAATTGACCTTTGACATTAAATGATATAAAAAGAGTGAATTATGTAGTTCACCGAACCTTTCAAGCGGCCTCAACTCCATAATATATGTTTCTTTATTACTATCAAGTTCATGCGTCTTTCATTCCGTTGAAACACGTTTTGTATACGTTAAACATGTATGCTTTAAGTTTTTAAATGCAGATATGTTTCTCTTATGTGATTTTACGTATTCCTTAAATTTCAGTTTGCATATATAACTACTTCAGTAGTTAAGCGTTTGCATTATCCTTATGTCAAATTAGTAGTAACATACTAATATGCCAAAAACTCTTCTTATTTTCAGTTTCCTGCTGTTTTCTTGAAAGAAAAAGATGTCAACGGTCAAATAGTTAACGTTTTGGAGAAACGGAGGTAGTAGTTCTTCTGTTATCAGCAGTGCTGCTCATGAGAATAATCGGGCTGATAATCAATGCAACCTTTGCAATAAGAAGGTCGGATTAACCGGCTTCAAATGCCGGTGTGGCCAGACATTTTTCTTACGCATCAATACTCCGGTAAGCATAATTGTGTCTTTCATTATAAAGGTGCTAGCCAAGACGCGGTCGTTGGGGCTAATCCAGATGTGAAAGCCGAGAAGATTGATAAGATTTGAGCACAAGCTTGAGGAAATGCCGGTGTGCTCTTAAATGCTGGAACTTGTGTCTCGATTAGACCCTTGTTGTATTTATAAATATTGGAATAGACGCATGAACTGCAAGACAAGCTACTTTGGCCGAAGTACCAATTCCAAGATTATTAGAATGTCGTTGCTTAGTTAAATGATGTGAAATAATATGCTAATAGAATAAATTTTGTAATTTACTTTTCATTCTATAACCCCGCTTCTTTATTACTACATTGTCTTCTCATTTAGGCTACTACTCTTCGTTTTGTCTTCGTGTTTAATTCTCCAATGCACAGGAGCACCCATATATTCTTTACATAAGCCAATATCAATATGCATCAAAGTGGTCAACTAAAACAAAAAGCCCAATATACAATAAACTGATGTTCACAAACGGAAATTAACAAATACACTTAGCATCTAATTCACCAAACCCCGTGCTATTTCAAACTAGTTATAAATATAAAACAGGGTTCAATACAACTACTTTCTTTGCTTGCTTTGCTTCGATAAATTATTGATTGAACAAAAACAAAGATGTTTGACAAGCTTCCCCGAGAGCTTTTGTTTCAAATATTTGTATGTCTGCCCATGAAGGACCTTGTACGAAGCGCTTTCACATGTAGAACGCTGTACGAATATATCATCACCAACCCAGATCCTTTAAAGGCTAGACTAGAAAAACCCGCAAAACCGACTCACTTATCTTTTGTGCCTACGAAAATGAGAAGGACAACAGACAGTAGTATTCATTACAACCCGACAATATTAACGACGGTAACGACGACCCTTTAGCTGTTGCTCTTAACCAACTATATGCTCCAACGCCACAGCCAATGCCAGTACAAGGTACTTATCATCATGCTGTGAATGTCGTGGGCAGTGTCAACGGTGTGATTTGTTTGTCTGATGATCTTTACGGCACTAACAAAATATATTCCATTGACTTGTGGAACCCCTCTATGGGCAAAATTGTTAGGCTCCCCCAGCCTAGGCTTAGAAAGTACCCTGGTGTTGTTCTTGGGTTCGGCCACATGGACGATGATGATGAGTACAAGGTGGTTCGTTTTGGATGTGATGTGTTTCCGTGTGTGGAGGTATACTCCACTAAAACTGGGTCGTGGAAATGGATTTATCAACGCCCTCCTCCTTGTCGCATCTCTACAAAGAGAGATAGTAAGACATCATTATATTCACAGTGCTATGTGAGGGGAGCCTGTCATTGGCCTAGTTGGAAAGAAGAAGGTTATAAAATGAATTGGAGTTCAATTGTGACATTCAATATGACAGATGAAGTCTTTGGGGAGATTAAGCTGCCACCACAATTGGAAGGACTTACTATTAATAGTTTAGGCGTAGACCTCATACTCTCACCAGCGGGGCTAGATCATACTACTAGTAAATTGGCTCTCATGGAGGTATCATATTGTACTTCTTATTATATATGGATGATGAATCAGTATGGTGTAGCTGATTCTTGGAATCGTGTGTTTTGTATTCCTAGATATTTTTCTATATTTCCTAGGCCTATGCCTTTGACCTTTTCATTTAGGAAGGACTTCGCTTGGTTAGTGTTATGTTATTCATATTGTGGGGTCAAAGGTAGATGTGCGCAGCTTGGGTTGGTCGATTTCGTCAAGGAGGATGTTCGGATGCTAGGGCAGCTAGGCAATCTTATGCCTTTCTTGTGTTCATATGTTGAAAGCTTTGGTCTCCTTCGGGTGAAAAAACCAGCTGTCCAAGGTGCTCAACGTTGTGTTACATCAGACTTGAAGCGAAGGAAGCTAAATGAAGTTTAAAAGCTAAGAGTACATTACGCGAAGACTTTTTCATCAGGTCTTCCAGTCAGGTTTTTATGGCTGTTCAGATTGGCTATTTCAATTGTTTTACATAGGAGGAGAACTATATATAACTGTAAATAAAAAATCTTTTTGTTTAATTGTTTTGAAACTCAATCATTCATTAAAATCCTATTAATATTGTATATCTACTTACGAAACTACATTGGGAGACCTTTCCAATTATATATACTGATATAAAGGGATATCGAGATCAAAACTTCTAATATAGGCAAGTTATGAGCTGATTGTACCTAAATCCCAAAGAACAAGGACTTTTCCAGTACAACCTTTCTTGATAATAGGGTAAGCGATTGGGCTCACCACCAGTTTAAT
This sequence comes from Pharnaceum exiguum, assembly GCA_900322385.1. NCBI lineage: Eukaryota > Viridiplantae > Streptophyta > Magnoliopsida > Caryophyllales > Molluginaceae > Pharnaceum > Pharnaceum exiguum. The sequence goes on along the minus strand of ONZK01002064.1, from coordinate 89,565 downwards.
ATGCACCAATAGGCCCAACCCAAGGTCAATCCAATTACTGTTATATTCCCAATTGACACAATGAAATGATGAAATGCACGATACACAAACAAAGTCCCACAAGCAAAGCCTAAGCAAGTCCATAAATAGACTCGAGTTCGCTTGTGGAGAAAATGAGAATGACGCATATAGAAGCGTGTAAGCAAGCAAGTGCCACGTTGATCGATATCGGTTGTTCTTCCCCCATATCGATCTGTTTTGGTTGCTAATTTTGATTCTAATGAACAGAAGCAAATATAAACCACATAAACTGAAGAGAGTTCGGATAATTCACCTGCACTGGGGTACAATAGCCTCATTTCGGAAGGACCACTTCCTGAACTGGCAAATACTGATTGGTTGATTTGTCCTCAAACTGGCCACCATGTAGGTCCATCTAGTAGACAAACATACTGCCAAGACAATATCCTTTTTCCTTTGTTTGTTTGGGTATATGTTTCCCTCCACGTAAAAAATATAAGGCCTCTAGCAAATGTGGCTGCTGTTGTTCTTTTCTTTTCCCCCCTCTCTGAAGCTGCTAGTCTCAAGAGATTAATTTCTTTGCTTATCCTCAGGAATCACAATTCAGAGTCAAGTGTCAGACAGTCGGATCGATTTTTAGACGCTACTGTCGTCGCCTGAATGTTCAGGTTACATGCATGTTGCACTCCAGTTGCTGCTTTCCAGCAGATAAATGTTAGAATAGAACACAGCTCGTGGCTCATTCAGAGTCACGGAAGATACAGAACTTTGAAGCATATCTCTGTCAGAGCTCTGAAAGAAGAATCCAATGGAGGCACAAGAGGTTTACCTAGTCAGAGCTGGGACCCTGGATTGGAGGTGGAGGTTCCATTCGAGCAACGACCGGTAAGCATACCGTAGAAGTGTATAACCTTTAGCTACCTTAGCTCTGATCACCTTTCAAGTTCTTATTTGCTACCTGAAATACTTGAAACTGGAATAGGTTATGTATATCACTATACCACCAGTCCACCACCAAAGTTTATGGCAATTTCAATATCAAAGACAAGTAGTGCAATAACAGCACAAATTGTATACTCAATTTCATGAGAAGTACTTCAGCTGTCTCACATTAGCCAACATCACTTAATTCAAGCTTCAAACTATGTCCTCCCAGCCCTTCAAGAAAGTACGGAACTACACTTAATACATAAAAACTTCTTGTGTTAATTAAATCTAGCCATTGCCCATTAGCATTGAAACTATCCAGACAAATTATTTTCACCATTTATTCTGCAGACAAGCCGTAAAGCCCAATGGTACTATTTTAAAAAAAAAACTTTGAACAATGTCATCCTCATTGCTTACACTGGTCTAAGTCTCTGACAGGTGAATGAATATTCTTCGTTGAAAGATGCAAGCTTGTATTCGTGGGCTGAGCTGAGTCCACCTTCCTTTTTCCAAAAGCTTGGAGTGCTATGGTTGACGACCTTCACGGTTTTAGGGCTACCAGTAGCAGCTTCTAGCTTCAGTCCCTCACAGGTAAAGCTCTGACTCAACCCTACCAGACACAGA
>ONZK01002064.1:69727-79916 GCA_900322385.1 Pharnaceum exiguum | reverse complement strand
AACCCTAAACTATATTATTTTGAAAAAATTGAATTTTTTAAAAAAACTATTTTAATCTTAATAAGGGTAAAATGGTCATTAACGGTGTTAACTATTGACTAATTTGTAAAAATTTAAAGAATTTTCCAAATTAAGGTCGTTGGGTGCAAACTATCATAGTTCAGGGGTACCCAGTGCACCTTTTGATAGAAATGGATAGATGGTGCATTACGTGAAAGTTCAGGGGTACCCCGTGTAAAAACCGTTTTAAAAAACAGTAACAGTATCAGTATCAATAAAATACAACTTATCATGTGAAAAATTGTTGCATAAGTCTCTAGCTTAGACTTTGTTACTTAAGACTTTGTCAATTATGTCTGATCAAGATGCCATGGGCCTTATCATGAGATTTTTGTAAGGCACACTACCAATCTATTGTCATAAAAATGTTTCTAAATAAGAATGAAAACCCATTATTTTTTGTTTTCTTTACATATTATATCCATGTTTGAGTTAAAATTTTAATTAATACTCCCTCTGTTATACTTTAATTTTCTATTTTGAGATTGTTAGTAATGAACATGTTACTTTCCCCTTAATATAATATGTTCTTTCTTTTCTTTTACGTCTAACATATCTTCCCTTTTCCAATTTTATATGTCCATTTTGGTATCCACAAAATGTTTTATTTACATATAGAAACATGATACTCCATTCCACAAAACTGAAAAAACAATTATTTAAAAAAAGTCTTGTATAGTGGTATTCAATATTATGTTCAAATTAACAATTTTTATGGTTCTGGCGGTGAGTAAAAAGAAAACAAAGTTATATATGAACATATGCAACTTTCAAAGGCTTTAGGTATTTGTGTGACTATGATTCTAAGTTTATGATTCCTGTGTTTATGTGATTATGATAGTATAAGTTAAAGTCCAATATTAGTTCTTACTTGACATTTACTTCTATCAAAGTCGAGGGCCAAAGTGAGGGCATGGAACCAATTTTGAAGTTCAAACTTCATTTAAGAAAAGTTTACTGATATTATTTCTTTATGTCTCTTTACAAATCTTTTTTGATTTTGTTCGAACTAAATTGAAAATTTTAAAATTACACTGCCTTACCTATATTATTATTACGAGTAGTAAAGTTTTTTCTTAAAATAAATCAAATTGAACAGAACTGCACATTTATAGATTGAATTGAACTAATAGTCTTATCATTGTTTAAATTTGAACTCCCATTGGCAATTTGGCATGTACATTGAACCAAAGACTTGTTTTTAGTAGTCAGGCAACAATTGGCATGTTTGAGTAACTTGAGTAGGGTCGGCAATCCTTCATAACTCATTAGTCATAGACTCATAACTCAGCTTACTGGTAAAGGTGCAAACAGGCAGTGGCGTCCACTAATCCTCAATTTTGCATTAATAGTAAAGATACAGATGAAACTAATCCTCAATTAATTTACCGTACATCTGAGGACTTTCCGAATGTGAACACATACTTATGGTGTACTCGTCCCTACGTAGCCATATAAATAGTCGAATACCTGTCCCTACGAAAGCCATATAATTGTTGTGGGACTAGAGGCCCACTACACACACCTTACTACTCCCACTACCAGTCTACCACTACCACCAAACAGCCTACATCAAACAAATTTGGACTGATAAGGCGCTCGACATTGGAAATGCAACTTTGAAAATCCCATCTTGATTCTTGGACCTTTTGATTTTTACCTCATTAATCAGAACAGTCTCCCGTGAACCGTGTGACATTAAGCTGGACCGAACTAGAGTGGATTGGTTGATAATTGTACAAGGTCCACGTCTCAAATATCTCCACCTACTACGGTAGAAAAACCTTCCTGAGCTACACAGCACAAAATAATTGCCAATGTAGTAACAGTCTGCCGATGTTATGAGCAAATTAATTGCAATGTAGTAACAGTCTGCGGTCTGCCAGTCTGCAATTTGTAGTTCTGTACTTTGGGCGAGAGTTTTGCCATAGCTAGATTTGCTACCAGCTATCTTCACATGTAGGTCAACGAGATTCATTTATTTATTTTTGTTCCTTTGAAAGAGCTCTGAAACTCGGTACGGAGTATGAAGTTAGGCCATTACCCCATCGTTGTGAACTTGCGATTCATCAAAAAGATGCATAAAAACGCTTGAACATTAGTTGTCTATTAAACCTGTAACCTGGTGGTCTAGTCTAGACATATGATTAAGTTTGTCGACTTAGGCTATACTTTGGTCGGTTGAAATGATATGAACTGAAACTGAAAAAAACCCGAGTTGTACTACTACAGACCAATAAAACACATTCTTAGAAGTTAGAATATACAACACCTTGTATCAAAAAACAGTTTACCTCCCTCAAAAATCACAACAGAAAAGAATATATAGTTGTAGACACTAGACTTATCTTCCATCTTTCAGCTTCAGGTGATAATGGACCATAGCAAAATGGCTATGAAAACCTTCCAGCACCTCTTATTTTTGGTGAAGTTGTTGGAAGAATACTTCAATACAGCGATGGGTCAATCTCGAAAACAACCTCTCTATTTTCTTAAATAGGGGTATGGTTGCGTACATCCTGACCTCGAGCACCCCCATCTAACGGGGATACACTCGGTTGTTGTTGTAGACACTAGACATAAATTACAGTATTTATTAATGATCTTAGGCTCTTAGCACTTCACAGAACAACTAAAAACAGATTATAAGTAGCATGGAAAGTCACGTGCACGATTATACAGTGCATACACAAAGCTACATGAAAAGTTGAAAACGATTCTTAATTTCTAACAATGGAATGTTGATTGTCCCCCTCTATTTCTTTCATTCTCTTTGGTGTTTCCCTTAATCTGCGTTTTGTTTGTCCTGTGTGGCGGATGAAGGGCATAAACATGAATTACAAAGTTAAAGTAGGCAAAGCAATTTTAATCCCGTGAGCTTCACAAACATAGAGATGAAAAGAATGTTGCTTTGTGCGAATTACTATCAGATGATGGTCATGATCTCACCAATCACCATCACGGGTATAAAGTCATATGATCGATCATTTTGATCCACTCATAAAGAAGGATAAAAGGAGTTCTATTACTGTGAGTTGTGACCAGTGCCAACTAAAGCACAACATGCATGAGTCTGCTTTTTTCTTTACAGAGCAATGCAGTGAAAATAGATGGTTCCCCGATTTTACTTACGGGACTAACTTTAATCGTAACGGTATAATAATGCCAGCATCAAAAAGAGTATGGTCCTCCTCAACGAAAGGCTAGCCTGTTTTCCCTTCAACCAGAAATACTGCTTTGATAATGACAGACCCTATTTCATTTTTAAATTATATATACTCTGCACTGAGTATTCTAATGTTGTTAGGTTTCTATGTTATCAAACTGAGTTAAAAGGAATTGAACCAAAATTTCAGAAATGAATTGAATTGCAAACTGTACACAATCGAATCTATGCAAGGTTAGTTGAAATGGTAAATAGTTTCATACCGGTTAAGGGAAATCTAGAATTTGAACCTCGGTGTATGAAGATCGAATAGCTCGTTGGGAGACTTGCCCACACATCTATGTGTGCGACCCATGTTAGGTCTAGATGTAGTTGAAGCGAAGCCAATAGACTAGACGAATACTAAAAAAAACTGTATGTAATCGAACAAAACTAAACCAAAGTGAAATATACTCTTTAATCCAAATGTACTGAACACTGATGCATTGAATTGGAATATACAACGGGTTCGATAAATCATTGGAAGTGCTATAGTGACAACTGACAACTCATTAACATATAATCTCATTAGTCATTATACGTAGGAATATCTCAAAGCTACTTTACTGTAGTACACCCGAAAATCCACATTCCCACACAATGATAAAAGCAGGCAAACATTTGAGCAGTTCACTGCAAGTTTCTCGAAAATCAAAATATCACATTAATTCCAAGAAAGTGATAGAATTTCTCAACTGTTACAAAGCCGTGCAGTTGAAGAAAAATTTAAAACCATACTCCGTATCCCATAGAGTACTGTATGTCTGTATGTCATTATTTCTGACGGGATTTATCCCCACTTTTTCAGCACAATTCCCTTCCATCTTTGGATGCTTGACCTTCTTTACCTTCTCCCCCATCTTTTCTCACTCAGTCACTATTCCTCTGTTTAAAACGCCAGTTACCCACAAATACGATTAAAATTTGAAAATTTGAGAAGAGCCACAAAAGTGGTTACTCATTTGTCTTTCACTATTTACCACACACACCAAAAACAGAATCTCGAGAGATTGGTACTTGGTAGTGTAATAATAATGTAAAGATGGGAAAGAAGGCCGAAATATTTATCAACACAACACAAAAGCCATAAAAACTGGTTCATACTTTCGTACTAAAACAAGTAGAGCACACACGTGACCAAAGCCTGTGCACTCCATTCTCTCTCTTTTTCTTGCTTGGTTGTCTTTCTGTCTCACTGTCTTCTGATCTTCTCTTTCTCTTTTGTCTTAACATAACATTACTCGAAAATCATTCAATCATTCATCTCATCTCCTCAACTCTCCCCCACACATCTTTAAGTACACCCAAAACCAAACACTCCCTTATTTCTCAACTTAGCTCTTTACTTAAAAACACATTTTCTTTTGGGTTTTCCAAATTTTAAAAAATGAGGTTGCTAAATACAACGTTGGTGGTGGTTATAACCATGCTAACAACGTTAACGTACATGTCATGCATAACTGCTAACAAAGAGACATACATAGTCCACGTGGCGAAATCTCAAATGCCGACAACCTACGACCACCATTTACAATGGTACGAGGCCTCACTAAAGACCGTGTCCGACACGGCCGAGATGATGTACACGTACTCAAACGCAGCACACGGGTACGCCACGCGGCTGACTCCCGAGGAGAGAGAAATGCTGTTGAGCCAACCGGGGGTACTTTCGGTACTCCCGGAGGTTAAGTATGAGTTGCATACTACTCGTACGCCGTCGTTTTTGGGCCTTGATAGGGCTCCTGATATGTTCCTTGAGTCAAGCACGGCTGGTGATGTTGTCGTTGGCGTGTTGGACACGGGTGCTTGGCCTGAGAGTAAGAGCTATGATGATACTGGCATGGGCCCTGTTCCTGCCTCTTGGCGAGGCACTTGTGAAACAGGTTTGGTAACAATCTAACGACTCATTGCATGTTAACTTGTTAAGTAGTCTCGCTGCTCCGTGCAGAATTAGTTGTACACTTTTAATATTATCGTAAAAGTAGACAATTAATTATGTCCGGAGGAAGTAGATGTAATTTTGTAGGTTATGTGAATTTTTTCTTGATATGCATGTAAGTTTAGTTGAGTTTAGAAACTTAAGATTAATTGGTTAAAGTTGAATTAAGATAGTTAGTACATCTTAGTAAGTGATCACTAAATTTTAATCTTTTGGTCATTTAAAGTTATTTTAATTTTAAAGTTGAGTAGAAGAAGAAAACAATTGCATTTATCCTGATTTTACAACCGTTTGTTTAAACAAAGGTACGAAATGTGAACATAGTTAAGTTGTATCACGATTCACGAGTAGTAAAATAATTGTCATGGTTGTAGTTCAAATTGGGTAATAAAATGATAAATACTAGTACTTTAGAATAGGAGTGAATGCTTTATACTAATGATGATAATCTTAATTGTGATTATTCTTAACAAAAAATTACAGGTAACAAATTTCCTGCATCAAGTTGCAACCGGAAGCTGATCGGAGCACGGTACTTCGCCAAAGGGTATGAGGCAGCACTGGGGCCCATCGACGAGACACGCGAGTCAAAATCTCCGCGTGATGACGACGGACACGGGACACACACCTCAAGCACAGCAGCAGGGTCCCCTGTGGAGGGAGCTAGCCTATTCGGGTACGCTCCCGGTACAGCACGCGGGATGGCCTCAAAGGCGCGTGTGGCGGCCTACAAGGTGTGCTGGGTGGGTGGATGCTTCAGCTCGGACATATTGGCTGCCATTGATAAGGCAATTGACGATAATGTTAACGTTCTTTCACTCTCCTTGGGTGGAGGGATGAGTGACTATTATAGGGATAGTGTGGCTATTGGTGCTTTCGCGGCCATGGAGCGTGGGATTGTGGTTTCGTGCTCGGCTGGAAATGCAGGGCCCACGCCGTTTAGTTTGTCCAATGTGGCACCCTGGATCACCACCGTTGGGGCTGGTACACTTGATCGCGACTTCCCGGCTTCTGCCAGCTTAGGGAATGGGAAGAACTTCTCTGGTGTGTCCCTCTTCAGTGGCGACTCTCTGGCTCACGGCCTCCTCCCCCTCGTTTATGCAGGTAACATCATATAACATTTCTAATTACTACTGATAAAATGTTAATAGATGGTTTCTTACATTTGACAAACAATCATTATGATAATTCTTACGGAGTATGTTGCTTAATTGATTATCGTCTTCTGGATTATGTTAATTGAGAACTCCGGATTCTTTCAGTTCCATGTAAAGATCATTTCCTTCCCGAGTCCGTTAGTATGGATAGTTTTCCTTGACCAGAATTTGTGGTTTATATTCCAAATTTCCTTTTGGATTCTTAAACAATATAGCTTGAGAGATTCGAGTGGTTGTTGATTGTACGTATATGATTCCATTAATATGACATGATTATTTATCCTTAAGTAGATTGATTTAGCCATTGCACTGTCTCTGTCAATTGTCCCTTAGTAGAGGAGACTGTGGTAGCTTGATTTGTCCGCAGAATGTAACAAATAGTGACATGCCAACCACCTTTACTGCCTTGATATATTCATGAAACCTTCCTTCTTAGATTTTTTTTCTAGAAGTACAGGATTGGTATTTACTTTGCATTGTTGGATGAAATAATCTTAGCAAGTAGTGACCTGTGTGGGCACAATGTGAATCTGAAATTCTGACATAATGGTAGGCCATGCAAGCTGCACTACATGACTACATACCCCCATTAATCTTTGTGTGACTGACTCATTGATCTTTTGTGAACCTGAAGTTATTGCTTCTAGTATGGAGCACCTGTATAAAACCTAGTATATAGATCATCCTAATTAAAATATCTACAGAAGAGCCGTAAATTTCTCGGTTTCTACTAAGTCCAGTTTAGGTTGGACTACACAGTTAAATCCGATGAGTAGTAGGTAAACTATTTATCTGCTTGTATATTTTCAGGAATTTTCTGACCAGTAAGGCAGGACTTCCAATGGTATAAATTAGTGATCTGATATTGGTTCAGGATTATTAGACGAGTACTGTGTCTTCTCATTCACTTGATCTACTTTCCAACGCTATGTAATTTGAGGATTCAACATGTCAGATTTTAGTAATCTTTATTCTCTCTGTTGTGTCATGCTTATTTTTCTGAGTAGAGATGGTATCTATCGTAATTGTTGACGTGAATTTAGCCAAAGAACGTTATAGTTATGGGCTTGAAATATAGTAACAAATTGCTGATCTACAATCTTCCCCGTTTTCTGATTTCCTATTCCCAAAAATTAAATAAAAATCAACAATTATATATCAAATTCGTAGGTTCTCACTAAAGTACACAGCACTGACAAATGTAAATTTGGATCTGATGATGTGGCAGGAAATGTAAGCAACAGTACCAACGGAAACCTGTGTATGAGTGGTTCGTTGATACCGGAAAAAGTGAAAGGCAAGATTGTCTTGTGTGATCGTGGAGTGAGTCCTAGGGTGCAGAAGGGTGCAGTGGTCAAAGCTGCCGGTGGTGTAGGCATGATATTGTCCAACACTGAGGCAAATGGGGAGGAGTTGGTAGCTGATGCCCATTTATTGCCGGCCACTGCTGTGGGCCAGAAGAGCGGGGACGTAATTAGACGTTACATATTCTCCGAAAAGAACCCTACTGCCACAATCTTCTTTGAGGGTACCAAAGTAGGAGTCCAGCCCTCTCCTGTGGTGGCTGCCTTCAGTTCCCGTGGACCAAATGGGATCACCCCTGAGATTATGAAGCCTGATATTATAGCACCTGGTGTCAACATCTTGGCTGGATGGTCAGGGGCAGTGGGACCCACAGGGATGGCTACTGATACAAGGCGTGTTGCGTTCAACATTATTTCCGGAACGTCAATGTCCTGCCCTCATGTTAGCGGTCTATCTGGGCTTCTCAAGGCAGCACATCCTGAATGGAGTCCAGCAGCAATTAAGTCAGCTCTTATGACCACCGCTTATGTCTCATACAAAAATGGGCAGAAGCTGCAAGATGTGGCCACAGGGAAGCCATCCACACCATTGGATCACGGAGCTGGACACGTCGACCCTGTATCTGCACTTAATCCAGGACTTGTTTATGATCTCACGGTAGAGGATTACTTAGGCTTCCTTTGTGCGTTGAAATACAGTCCATCACAACTCAACCTGGTGGCAAGGAAAAATTACACCTGTGACACTAGCAAGAGTTACGGCCTTACAAACTTCAATTACCCATCATTTGCAGTGTCATTCCAAACCTCCATAATGGCTGACCGAGGTGGTGCGAAAAGCAAACCAGCAGTGATGAAGCACACACGAACCTTAACCAATGTTGGTCCTCCTGGCACTTATAAGGTGGCTATTACTTCACAAGCGCCGGAGGTTAAGATATCAGTGGTTCCTGCAGAGCTGAGCTTTTCCAAGCCGAATGAGAAAAAATCTTACACTGTAACTTTCACGGCCAGATCAATGCCGTCTAACACCAACCGGTTTGCCCGGATTGAGTGGTCGGATGGAAAGCACATTGTTGGCAGCCCGGTTGCATTTAGCTGGTAGTGAACGAACTGCAAGGGAAGATAGTGAAGTTCATTGGTTTCAGTTTTCTAGTCATTTAAACTCACGACATGACAGTGAGCTAATTGAGCCTGTGGCTTCCCTTTTTACTATTTTCAAACTCTTAAAATCTGATGCTGATAAATCAAACTGCGAAAAGTTGCAGTTTTCTACTTCTCAAAATTCTCATGTGCAAGGAAGAAAAACCCTTCTGTGTACAGTTATGCTCGTCAGAGTAGATGTTTAGTGCTAAACTGCTGATCTGCATAAAATCTTTTTCCCAACCAGAGCTAATGATGGAGGGTGTTCTTCCTAACACTATATTTTTAATACTGTCCAATCTACTACCCATTTCTTTAAACTGAAATGTTCATGTCCTTCAGAACATTTTTCATTTGATTTTGGTAGGTGACAAAGATGTCAGTGCGAGGTCCTCTTTGGTAGGCATATAACGCTGAATCTGCGACTATCAAAGGCCCATTCCTTTGTCGCTTGCATTGAGATGACATATAGCAAATACTGAATGAACACATATCACCAACACCAAATTAGTGGGTTCCTATTGAGATGACTTGTACTGAGCTAGTGCTGAAGTTAGTCGTCATCAAAAGGTTATCCAATATCCACGGAGTATGAATACTGTATCTGTCAATTTGGATGGTGGAAGTTTGGTATTGTCAATGATTGGATGATTATTGAAGATATAGATCACTCAATCAACGATATTTAATCAAGTTAATTCATATGATTCTGACAGAAGTGTGAAGTTGATTTTGGTACAAGATTTCAATATATATGAAACTAAACTGAAGAAAACACAAATTCTCTTTTTTGAAGGCAAGTAGAGGTTATGACTTATGAGACTCAGGAAATCAACCAGTGGGCTAAGTGAATATAACCCAGACTCTAATTCATGTTCTTATTACAGTATAATATTTGGATTTTCCGTGAACTATTGTGAATTTTGTTTGCTGAATACGGAGTAATAAGAAGTAAATTCTCAATTGTTCTGCCGATCATTGATCCTGGATTGGGATAGTCCACCTATCTCAAACTCAAAGTGAAATTCTCCGGTGAAAGAATGACAGTGAAACTGCCAGCAGTGTGATCAATTGTACTAAAATGAACACCTAGCAACTAATAGGCTAATTCATCCATTATTCCTGGATATTGTTTCACTTACCCTGTGCAAATAAAAAAGAAAAACAATAATTATAGTCCATCCATAAATATTTGGGTGAGACCGTCTCACACTAAGGTTAGTATGCGACGGTTTTTTTTTTTTTTTGTTTTTTTTTTTTTACTATGGGGTCATTTTTCAGTTGTATGGGGGTCATTTTACAGTTTTTAACATGGGGGGTCATTTTTCATTTTGTATGGAGTTATTTTTCAGTTTTAACATGGGGGGTCATTTTTCAGTTA
>ONZK01002064.1:51608-69366 GCA_900322385.1 Pharnaceum exiguum | reverse complement strand
GGTCATTTTACAGTTGTATAGGGGTCATTTTTTCAGTCAGTTATATTGGGGTCATTTTTCAGTTGTATGGGGGTCATTTTTCAGTTGTATAGGGGTCATTTTTTCAGTCAGTTGTATAGGGGTCATTTTTTCAGTCAGTTATATTGGGGTCATTTTTCAGTTGTATGAGGGTCATTTTTTCAGTCAGTTGTATTGGGGTCATTTTTTCAGTCAGTTGTATTTGGTCATTTTTCAATTGTATGGGGGTAATTTTTCAGTTGTATGGGTCATTTTTCAGTTTTTAACTTCAGTTGTATGGGGTCATTTTTCAGTTGTATGGGGATCATTTTTCAATTGTATAGGGGTCATTTTTCATTTGTATAGACTTGAAAAAAATTTAAAAAAAAAAAACGAAAAAAAATTTTCTTTTTTAGGTCATTTGACCAAACCCGTCTCACACTAAGTTAGTGTGAGACGGGTGCACACAAATTTTTCTATAGTCCATCCCCACAATTACTTCTTCATGGTACATTTATTTTGCACGGAAAAATGAGGGATTCCTTCCCCAAAAGAAAATTAAAAAATCCCTTCCCCCAAAAAAAAATATTCCTTAGGCCATGCCTAGATTGGGGGTAAAGATTAAGGGGGTAATGGGATAAATTTCAATAGGAAAAGAGGTGGAGGTGGTGGTGGTTGGATAAGAAAAGAGGGGGAGGAGGGGAATGATTACTCCCAAATGGGGGGAATAATTACTGCAATGGAGAGGGGCTTGAAAGATTACTACCAATTGGGGAGGAATGATTACTCTCTCACCTCCACTTTCTTCCATTTACCACTAGCCCCAACCATCATCTTCCTCTATATTATTCTATTTTTCATACCCATTACCCCTTAATAATTCATCCCAATACAGGCATGGCCTTAGTATAGTCGTCTCTGAAAGTTAGGGGATCGAATCATCGAATGAGTCGATGACATTGGGAATGTTAATGCCAATTTAATTATCCAAACCCATATTTTTCGGCAGGAAGCAAGAGATCCAAAAGATGCAATTAGAGCCAAGTGCATTAGACTTCCCTGAACACTTGACACGTAAAAATAGTCGTGGCAACACCACAATGACTGAGAAATTTTTAATCCATTGCGCGAACTCCTTAATAACCTCCCGTACACACACATTCAGAATAACGCTGATCAGAAAACGTAAAAACAGTTATCATTACAGATTCAAGACTTAATTACATACATTGAGCATATTGGTTGTTAGGGAGAAGAGAGGAAAAATGGAGAACAGCCAGCAAAAAGGAAATAGGCAAGTAGAGGAATCAGGAAAGAAAGGAGATGTGCAGCTGCCTACAGAGACAAGTCCTTATGTCCAATACGAAAACTTGGAAGATTACAAGAAACAGGGCTATGGCACAGAGGGTCACCAGGAGGTTGTGCCTGGCCGCGGTGCCGGAGGCACTGATGCTCCCACCCCCTCTGGTGGTAAACCCACTTCAGGTGATTCTGCCACGAATACCATCAACCAACAAGGAGTTCCTTGATTTGGCAAGCATTATGGATCATGTAATTTTCCTGTTTCAGTTTTGGTTTATTTCCCTTCAGAGAAATGTCCTAGCTAGACTTTCACGAAATTTGTGTAATGAGTTTACATAGGCAATAGGTTGGAGAATCTGACTAATGAGGAACAAAATGTCATTGAATAATCTTTGGTGATTCTTTTGTATCCCTTAGCCACTCTTTCGTTAACATATTTCCTGTATAAATCTATAACACAAGTTTTTGTTTTTCTTGTTACGTGTTCTTCATCTGCATCATTTGATTCGAGTAGTGTACAAGAGTGTTGTTAAGTCATCTCATTAAATAGTTATCCATTTATCTATGTTTCACTCATGACTTCGAGTATACAGTATGAAATTATTCCAACATTATGAGTTTCCTCAAATAGTGGCAAATCATCCAGACTTTAAGAAGCGATCGCCTGAGGGTCTCATACACCTCATTATTGATTTCAGAGATCATTACTCAAACAGAGCCGTACAATCTTCATGTGCAGTAGTGAATTAGATAAGCATAGCTGTATCCTCCTATTGTTTCCTCTTTAAGGATATTAAGAATTGAAGATCGTTCCAACCAGTGAAGCAAGGATTGAACATCGATCCGAAGATAATTCGGCTTCAAAACTATGAAAATAGCTAAAGTAGGATTAAGCACCATTCTCCAACATTTATTTTAGAAGGTTTCTCTTTACAACTTCTAGCCATAACTCAGTTTAGAATTTGTTAAATCCATATTAGTTCTATTCAATTCCACCAAAGAACGAAGGAAGTGGTATATCCTGCACAATTGAATTGTAAGGGAATATTGTGAAAAACATGATTTGATACGAGAGTTTTGATTGTCGGCGATTATACTAATAGGCAATAGCTATTGATAACAAAATTCGTTCTAACATAAGAAAACAAGGTAACAAAATTATGTGATCAGTATTTCCTACAACGTTTCCTGCTGTCAGTGCTGTGTTCTTAGCTTTCTTTCGATCCAATAGTAAAAGTTGCTCGTACGTTCTTTTCCCTGCCCGTTGGCAAAGGGCAAGAGGAGAAAAAAGGATTCATGAAAGCCATTTCTATCTCATAATTCACAAGCCTTCCCTGAAACTAAAGCTGGCTGAAAGCTTGAATCACACTCGGAGCACGTTTGCAACCACGCACTAACAGTTACGTTGGAGGAAAATTGGACCAGTCCTTGCTACTTTAAAACACTACGTAATAAATATGCAATGAAGGCAAGTATGCATACCCTCACCTCCGCTAGCCATGCTAAGTAGGAGTATTTGAAAATTGAATTGTCCAAATCGTCATTATACCTGTATGGTTTCATTTCAATTTTAGGTATTTCTAGACCCCCAGAAGTATCTGTCCAAGATTAAATGTATGGACATAGACTGGCATATTCAATCTTTTAATCTCACCCACAACTTAATTTGGAAAGATTTGTACGCATAAGTTGATTGTCAAATGTTGTTCCGTTGGCAATTGTTTAATTCTACTTCTGATTTTGACCTTGACATTTTGCTTGGTGCTAAATTGTGCAGGTAAAAAGCATACAGTAGTACTGTAGTCTACTAGTCTGTACTCTGTAGGCAACTAGGCAAACTACTAGCCAAAAAATATTCCATGAAAGTTCATCCTTATACCCTTTAGTCACTACTAGGCACTACGTACTAAGAAAAGATAGATTTACGTTTGGAATATGTTAATACTAGCACTTGTACAAGTATTCTACAACCTAGAAGCATTAAGCTTGTCCCACGTACACGTGTCTATCAATCATCTCTTCTCAAATAATTTGAAAATCTATTAAGCAACCAATATATAACCTCGGTTGAGCTAGTGGCCGGCACATTGGCCTCATAGTTTTTTCTTCATTCCTTTCCAGGGAATGTCACAAAACTGACCGTACTAACTTTATATTGTTTCTCACCCTTCCCAAAAGCTTTGCACCTGTCTTATTTTCATAATATAGCAAACCAAATAGAATCTTTTCCTCTTCTAGGAGAGGGCAAAAGAATGTCACAAAGCCTAGGATTTGAGAAAATGCAGGTACTACTACATTGTGAACATGAATGTAAAGATGAAGATGAAGAGAAGGAAGAAGAGGCAATGTCTCTTTGTGACCTTCCTGTAAGCACTTCAACACACGAAGGAAGAAAAGAAGGTTGCAATCAAACGGAAGAAGACTCCGATTTCGACTTCGGCTCACTGATAGGGCCAATAAGCGCATTAGAGTCCAGAATGTGTGTAGCGGATGAGGTCTTCTCAGGTGGCCAAATGCTACCCTTCCGCCACTCGGTCAGCTCGGATGTCGGTCTCTCCGGCTTTCGGGTTCCAAGCCGGAGCTTCTCAAGATCCGACTCCATGGACCGTCCAAGGTTCGAGTCAAGGAGCACCAGTAGCAGGAGCAGCAGTACTAGAAGCCATCAGTCTGCCACTAGCACTAGTACTAGCAGTAGTTGCTCCAGTTATACCAACAATACCTCGTCTAAAACAAAAAACATAGGCATACCCAAGCCAAAGTCTCGGAACCAATTTCATTCGTATCCGAGCCCAAAACCCCAGCTCCAAGCCTCATCTCATCCCATTACAACCTCACCTTCGGGTTCGAAATCGACAATGTGGCAGGTTTTGAGACTAGGGCTGGTACGGACCCCTGAGATCGAGCTGCAAGATCTTAAAATACGTCACCGTACAAGCAATTTTAACAAGAGCAGTTTGGTTAAAGGAACCACTAGGAGCAACAGTATTAGTAGCACTAGTAGTAACGGTAGCAGCAAAGGCAACATACAAAGTAGCAAAATTAGTGACTTGTTGCTAGAGATGCAAAAGAAGGAGAAACTATTTTTCCTGGACAAAAATTCTGGTGGGATTTTTAAGAGTTGCAAGTGTTCAGTTGGAGCAGTTGAACCAATACCCACAAAAGTGAGGGCAAATTGTGGATCAAAAAATGTCATTTCAGGGCAGAATAAGTCGTTATCAAGGCAACTGATGAGTGAAGACAAGATTGTAGCACAAAAGACTAAACAGCAGGCTGAGCAGCAGGAACAACAACAGCAGAACAACAAGCACAAACATCAGCTCAGACAAGGAAAGCAAGAAGCGTCACATCATAGAACATTTGAATGGCTAAGGGATCTTTCTCATACAAACGTCCTCAATGCTTAAGAGAATAAAACAGAAAACCCCAAATCAAGAAATTCTGATTCTTCCACGAGACTGCTGAGCACGCTACTGTTTTCCTTAATTCTTCCTTTGTTTTCATTTTCTCCTAGCCTTTCTTGTTTTCATAAAATTCCTTTCTATTTTCCTACTCATCAAGAAATGTACAACTGTAGTATATTAAATGCCATATTTTTGTACCCTTTTCCTTGTTTTGTCTTTAACTTGAGTTTAATCATTAGTTTTGTACTCTGAGCACCAGTATCTATGAGATTGGATTGGAGGTCACGACCATTGTATGGGTAATACAGTAAATTAAAAGTTAATCATGTCCTAAAATCTTAGTTAAATTGCCTTTTAGTTGTTGCTTTTCCCTTTCGGCAGTAGTATTATTTCAATTAGTTCCAATTCAGCTAAATACATCTCAACTCGCGAAAACACCTGAAAAAAATACGTTGGTTAGTATCTAGATCTCAATAAAGTTATGACTTTACAAGCGGTGTGTAATTTAGTTTTATTAGTTATATATGTGAAGCAAGTTGTGAGTAGTTTGATTCCATATAATGATTGATGCATAAAATTTATGCATCAGCATATGATGGAGTAATAGAAGCATGTGTAGATCAATACCCCGTATTTGAATACAAAAATCATTTTAATTTTTGATATATTTTGAGTACAAAATGCAAAGGTGTATCACAAAAGGATGCACAAGGCGTGGTGAGTGGGATAATTACATACAAAGTGACCTCCCCTGGTGGAGGTGGTGATCATAATTAAAGTGTGACGGGCATGCATGCTTTTCGTGGTCTATGAAAATGGCCTCTCGTGACAAGGAGATTGGGTGGAAGTTCTGTATAAAAGTGAAATCGATCACGTTAAAAAATAAAATTAAAACTCCTAGGAGACTAGCTAGTAGTGAACGGCGTGGATTTAAAAAGTCGATTACAAAAGAAATTGCGACACAGATTTAGTAGTAAAACAGAAGGGATTAAGAACACCATCGAAGTTGACTCGTAAAGAAAGAAAGATCTAAGGGTCCGACCATTTCAATCATTCAAATAATGGAACCTACATGGGTACAGAAAGGTAAATGTGGCTTCTACAAGACACAAGTATCATATTGCCTATTTGCCTAATGCCTATAGGCCACATAATGAAGTACATTGACCTTTTTTCCTAGCTGTTATTAGAGACATAGAGTGCATCGTTTCAGTGACCACTGCAAGTCTGCAACGTCGTGTACTTGACTGACGAAACTTTGAATTTGCAATTTTTTCAACTTGCGCCGAATTAACTTCACCACCTCACCCGATCTTTTGAAAATAAAAATTAATTTATTTTAGCAAAGACAAATAATTGAGCCGATTATTAATGTTTAATCTCGATCTTCTCTAAAATCGGAGAACTTATGAACTTCTCTAAATATACTCACCAAAATATGTTTACTAGCTCATTGTTTATACTCCTATTAATTTTTATCATTTACTAGTTCGGATTCATGAGATTACACCCAGTATCAACAACAAAAATCCAGTGACAAAGGTGCGTAGGAATTGTTATACTTGTATGACTAATAAGTATTTTCATATGAATTATAATTTTTTTGTATGTTTAACACCCCTATAGAACATGCGTTGCTTTTATTGACTTTGTGTAACTTTTTGAGAACTCACTTTTGTGTAAATTGGACCTAGAGTATTTCCAGTTTTCCACATAGATGATGCCCTTAATGGACTTAATTGATGCAATGATTCTTGCTGGGCCCAGTAAACTGGACTATAAAGGGTTTAACTTAGGCCCAATATATGACTTGAACTGGTGAGAAATACTGCCACTGTGCCAGTAGTTGAAACTTGAAAGGCATTCGTCTTTGGGCCTTGGAGATTTGATTATACATTGGTAGTGGTTCAAGCCTCAAGGTGATGATTTCCTAATGAAGACGAAGGCCATGACGAGATGAGTCATCTGGGGTAGAGCCGTAGGTATGTTATGCAAAATTTTCGTTTGTGACTTCTTTTTTTTCGGGTAAACAAATTTCCGTTTGTGACTGTGTTAGCAGATATTCACTATTCAGTACTGCTTTCTATACTAATGCCAATTATTAAACCCTAGTCAACCTGAGTTGGGTTGCTGGGTGTTAGTTGTCAATTTAGGATTAAGTTTTATAGCATGGCAAATTTGTTATCATATTAGAGTAGAATGACTTTACAATTCTTTTACCATTTGTATAATTTGCTCTGCTCATTGCCTTATTCATTGGTTTTTCTTTGGCATATTGCTATCTGAATACCCCTTCTAACAAGCTTTCATGCTAGTAGGACAACTAGGACTCAGGAGTGATCTTCTTAACAGTAAACACGAGAAATCTGACCCATGCGTGTTGGAGGGCGGAAGGGTAAGCATCCAAGACTCCCAAGCTTTTTCCAATTTTACTACTACTCGGTATTTCGGCAATCGAATGTTAAAATATGAATATGAAATACTTTCAAGGATGTAAGTGAAAATTAAATAGAATATGACATACTAACATTCCCATGTCACTTGCAGCTTGCAGGTGTCTGAAGCACACTCCGTAGTTTCTCCTTGTTGGCTCCATAGCTTGGAGACTTCTGTCTTTCTCCTTGTTGACTCCCAAGTCCCAACACCATTAATTGCAAGAACCTCATTCATTCACTGCTATCAGAGGATCAGTTGTCCTTTGAACTACGTACTAAACAACATGGTTAGTCTTGTTTTGCTTCACAATCTACTACGGATATATTATTTTAGCATATGTTATCTTTTTTTGTCTCACATCAAATTGCTATTGAATATGTTTTTGCTATTTTAATCTTTTACTCCCTTATATTAATCCGCTAATTTCTATATGCTTCTTATATCTGTTAATTTTCCTTTTTATACATCCCATTAATCTTCACTATACATGAGACTGGGTAAGAGGGGTCATTATCGTGTAGTCGAGAAGTCATTAATACCCGGTCTCGAACATAAAACGGGTTCACACAATTGTTTGTGTAAAATACATCCTCTGTTGCGGCTATAAATGTCCACAATGTTCTTCTTTAGTCTGCCACCAAGACCTCTAGTCTTCTACACACCTCCCTTTCACACCCCGACACCCCGACCACCAACTCAACTTAGAAGAGAGAGAATGGGAATAGTAGACAAAGCCCATAACGTGAAGTTCCTTGGCTCAGGTGAACAAATTATAGTTCTAGGCCACGGGTTTGGGACAGACCAATCAGTTTGGAAACACCTGGTGCCACACCTAGTGGATCAATACAAAGTGTTGTTATATGACAACATGGGTGCTGGGACAACTAACCCTGACTACTTTGATTTCGATAGGTATTCAACCTTGGAAGGATTTGCTTATGATTTACTAGCTATCCTAGAAGAGTTTAAGATTGAGTCATGTATATTTGTTGGTCACTCTCTTTCCGCTGTTGTTGGTGTCCTTGCTTCCATTATGCGCCTTGATCTCTTCTCTAAACTTGTCATGCTCGCCGCCTCTCCAAGGTATTTTTGTTAGCTTGGTGTTTTTTTCAATCCACTTTTTAGTTTTAGAATTTAGAGTATGCTAGGCAGTGGTCATTCAATATAGTCGGTGCCATTAACATCAATGACCGCCGGCCGTTCTTTAGACACAAGAATGAACTCGATTGAACTTAACCTTTTGCTTAATCGTCTTGACACACGATCACTTATTAAAACCGCATTAATATTGGAGTTTTATGAAAATATGTAATAATTTAAAAAGAATTACAAATGGATACCGATTTCACACCTTTTTACAATCAAAAAGAGCTTAACTAAACTGAAATTAACTGAACTAAACTGAATTTAAGTTTTTATTAGTTGTAGAGAACAAGCCCAATATATGCTACAATCGGGCAGGGAACTTGTGATCGCTATTTGTTTTCTACCCCACTAATCCACTGTCGAACATGCATATTAAGCATCGCTTAGTTGAGTAAGTGTAGTTTCATTTTTAGCTTGTGAGTTTGCATCTTATAAATTCTGGCGTTCTTAGCTTCAAATTTGGGTTCTACATTCTGTGAAGTACGAAGAGAGTGAGGGAAAGAAATGATAAGTATTGATCAAGATTATAATCCCGCAGTGATCGATTAGACTTAGACTTCAGTCTTGTAGGATGTTTGGGTACCCATAAGACATGATCTTTTTCTTTTAGTGTAACTGCTAGTTGCAAATGTCTGCTTCAACAAACAAGCTAAGCGGGGACAGCCTGGTGTGCACATAGGAACAATTTATAGACAAAACCCATCAGGCCATCATTCTGCACATAGTATGTTGAGATATAAAAGGGACTTTGTCCCACATTGACAAAATGACTTAGTCTTGAGATGTTTATAGCCTAGAGGACCCCTCCACCTATCACTAATTGGTTTTAGGTTGGAACCTCTCTAGTGTTGTGAACTTCTCTTGGCCCATTAAACACACACACATTAACATGGTATCAGAGCGGGCTTTGGGCCTGGGCATTTCCCCTGTCCCACACAGTCCAGTAAGAGGCAACAGATCCCAGTAAGAGGCATTTCAGTGAGGCGGGGCACATTCAGTTCAAATTCCCCCAGTTGTGCCCACGCGCGTGCGACGCCCAAAGAGGTTTGTCCACGCTACAGGCCCATAGTGGTCGGCCCAAAGTGGCCCTTTGCGTGAGGCGGGGTGTTGAGATATACAAAGGGACTTTGTCCCACATTGACAAAATGACTTAGTCATGAGATGTTTATAGCCTAGAGGATCCCTCCACCTATCACTAATTGGTTTTAGGTTGGAACCTCTCTAGTGTTGTGAACTTCTCTTGACCCACTAAACACACCACACATTAACATGGTATCAGAGCGGGCTTTGGGCCTGGGCATTTCCCCTGGCCCACACAGTCCAGTAAGAGGCAACAGATCCCAGTAAGAGGCATTTCAGTGAGGCGGGGCACATTCAGTTTAATTTTCCCCAGTTGAGCCCACTCGCGTGCGACGCCCAAAGAGGTATGTCCACGCTTCAGGCCCATAGTGGTCGGTCCAAAGTGGCCCTTTGCGTGAGGCGGGGTGTTGAGATATACAAAGGGACTTTGTCCTACATTGACAAAAATGACCAAGTCTTGAGATGTTTATAGCCTAGAGGACCCCTCCACCTATCACTAATTGGTTTTAGGTTGGAACCTCTCTAGTGTTGTGAACTTCTCTTGACCCACTAAACACAAACATTAACATAGTATATCTAAAATGGCTAAATATGACTACTATCATTCGTTTCAGATTCTTGAATGATTCAGACTACTACGGAGGGTTTGAGCAAGAAGATCTAGACCAATTGTTCCAGGCAATACATGACAACTACAAGGCCTGGTGCTCGGGTTTCGCTCCATTAGCTGTGGGTGCTGACATGGACTCGGTGGCTGTCCAAGAGTTCTGCCGAACCTTGTTTAATATGAGGCCTGACATTGCCTTGAGCTTGGCACGAACCATATTCCAATGTGATGTGAGGCACCTCCTGTGCCACGTTACTGCCCCATGCCATATCATCCAGAGCATGAAGGATTTGGCTGTTCCAGCGGTGGTGTCCGAGTACCTCCACCAAAACATCGCTGGCCACTCCATTGTTGAGGTTATGGCCACGGAGGGCCATCTTCCTCAGTTGAGCTCTCCTGATGTCGTGGTGCCTGTGCTCTTACGGCACATCCGCCATGATATCGTTGTCTAATACGTTAGATACTACTTAGATGGGATATCACTTGCGAGTTTTTTTTCTGCTTGTATGTGTTGAACTGCCAATTAGGTCCAGTGCCTATGAAGTTGAAAGAATTATCTCAATCTTTCAACTTTAGGTGATTATGGACTATAACAAAATGTCTATGAAAACCTTTCAATACTTCTTATTTTGGTGAAGTTGTTAGAAGTCAATACTTCAATGCAGCAATTGGTCAATCTCAGAAACAACCTTTCTGTTTTCTTAAACATGGGTATGGTTGCATACATCCTGACCCGAGTACCTCCATTGAATGAGGATTTACACTCGTTGTTGTTGTTGTTGAACTGCCAATGTTGATTTTTGTTTAGGGAATAATTGTAGAATTAATGGACTGGTTTTCATCCTAGTGTATCATAGGTCTTGTATATTGTAGGAACTGGGAGGTATATAACATCGATATCCAATTGTTGGTGACATCGGTACCTTGTTCTGAAAAGGGAAAACGGTAAACCAGTTCGATCATTTAGTTTTTGTCCATGACGAGGTTCTATACCGTATACGAGGTTCTATACCAACAACAACAACCCAATCTAATCCTATCTCTGATAGGGTACTAGGGACTAGGTAGTCTCATGTACGCATATGCAGACTTACCCCAAAAATGATGTAGCATATGCGTGAGAGTTGTTTTATTTTCCTTCTTCCCCTTTTCTATTTCTAATGGAGGAACGCCTTGAAGAGAGCGAATTCCAGGTTGAACATACTAGTGTAGAATGGATTGATGTCAATTGGAAGAATTTTCATCTCATTGTGTTGGGGAAAGGCCATTATAAAGTTGCAAATGCTTCAAGTGATGCTATCATGGACATGAAATCTCCTTCAGTCAACTAGCCAATAGACACAAAGTGGCATGTTCACCGGCATCTTGCATGCATATTTTATCATTTATGAAAATTATGTTTCGTTTTCGAGTCTGATTATGACCAGAAATTCTATGATCAACTTCTCTGAACCTCAACCTTGCCAAGTTAGTGACAAGCACTGTACATTCACATGTTAACTGCTCTGTTTTTAAGTTGATGATGAAGTTTGATGATGATGTGCAAGGAAAATAAAACAGCTCAGCCCAATGACTACTGCTCTGTTCTTGCTGGGCCCAGTAAATGGACTATAAAGGGTTTAACTTAGGCCCAATATATGAATTGAGCTGGTGAGAAATATTACCACTGTGCCAGTTGAAAGACATTCGTCTTTGGGCCTTGGTGGATTATACATTGGTAGTGGTTCAAGTTGATGATTTCCTAGTGGAAGACGAAGGCCACGATGAGATGACTCATCTGGGGTGGAGTCGTGGAGGTATGTTATGCTAAATCTCCGTTTTTAACTTTTTTGGGTAAACAAATTCCCGTTTGTATTAGCAGATATTCAGTGCTATTTTCTGTAATAATGCCCAATTATTAAACCCTAGTCAACCTGAGTTGGGTTGCTGGGTATTAGTGGTGAATTTAGGATTAAGGTTCTTTTTTGAAAGCAATAGGATTAAGGTTTTATAGCATGATAAATTTGTTATCATATTAGACTTGAATGGCTATACATTTCTTTTGCCATTTATAATTTGCTCTACTCATTCACTGGTTTTTATTTGGCATATTGCTATAGTGCTCCGTATTCCGGCAATCGAATTTTAAAATATGAATTTGAAGGTTTTCGAGGATGTAAGTGAAAGTTTAATAAATTAGAAAATGACATACTAACATATCCATGTGACTGAAGCTGGTTTGGAGGTTTATTTCTTCTCCTTGGTTCGTTGACTCCCCACACTATTAATTGCAAGCAGACCCTCATTCATTCACGGCTATCAGAGCTTCAGTTGTCCTTTGGCTATTGTGGAGGGCCTGGAGGCTAATAATGTTAGCATTTAGGGACCCCAATTTATGCCCAGTTGATGAGGGATAATGTGAAAGTATCGAGAAGTAGAAGTTTTTGATGAAGTTTGGCTAAACAACCTATAAACATGTGGAACTCATAGTCTCATAGAGTTGTTATGAAACAACTCATGCTAGGTTTGGTTTTGGTCAGGAGTAGTGTTTTGACACAAGTATGAATTAATCAACCAAACTAAGGCCATGATCGATCTTTAGATCTTTGGTTTAACATTTTTTTGGAAATTAGAGCTTAGTTTTATCCAATTTACTTTAGGAGTATTCACTCTTGATTTGTTTAAAAGTTTTCTTCATAACTTAAACGAGTAAGTTATAACCCATATGATTCAAATGAGTTCATTCGAAACAGAATAAGCCTCAGTATGGACTATAGTATTGATCGCAACTGAAGATAGAGCCATTCACTCAAGTTGAATTAGCTCCATTAATTTAGTTAGAGGTTATTTTTTCACATGAATAAAAATTAAAGAAATATATATCTCATAGAAAACACCAATAATCATAGTAAGAAAAATTATTGAAGCTTTTCAGAAAACGTACTAAACTATTCCATCAAAAAGAAAAAGAAAAAGAAAATATACTAAACTAAATTAGATGAAGTGAACTAAGTACAGAACAACATAGTTATGATCTGTTCAGTAAATCTAGCTAGATGAAGTTTGAGCTCATTAGTTAGTTGAAGGTAAAGGTTAATAGATAATCTAATTAGAGTGGTCGAATAAATTAGATGAAGTTGAAACTGATTAAAATTAGAAAGTTATAAAAGAACTGTTGTAATTGTCAATTATAAAGGGTAAATATTTTTCGGAAAAGTAATATTGCATATAGAAGTTTATTGATAAGATATTATTTGATTAGCTGGTTCATGTAGCTTACTAAGCTCATTTGATAATCTTTCTACCTAAACCGACAAAAGGAACTCAACTTATTTGTTTAGTTAAGCCGAATTTAAAATTATTGAATAAGCTCGCGATAACGAATAGGGTGTCAGTGTAAAACAGACATCAAAAACCATCTCATCAATCCTTCACTAAAAAATATCCTTTCTCTTGTGGCTATAAATGTCCCTCGTCGTCCACAATGTTCTTCTTTAGTCTGCCACCTATACCTCCTACACAGCTCCTTTTCACACCCCAACACCAAATCAACTTGCAAGAGAGAGAATGGGAGTTGTAGATGAAGCCCATAACGTGAAGTTCCTAGGCTCAGGTGAACAAGTTATAGTTCTAGGCCACGGGTTTGGGACAGACCAATCAGTTTGGAAGCACCTGGTGCCACACTTAGTCGATCAATATAAGGTGGTGTTGTATGACAACATGGGCGCTGGAACAACTAACCCTGACTACTTTGATTTCGATAGGTATTCAACCTTGGAAGGATATGCTTATGATTTGCTGGCTATCCTAGAAGAGTTTAAGATTGAGTCATGTATATTTGTTGGTCACTCTGTTTCTGCTGTCGTTGGTGCCCTTGCTTCCATTATGCGCCCTGATCTCTTCTCTAAGCTCATCATGGTCGGTGCCTCTCCAAGGTACTTGTATACTTTTTCTTGATTTTATATTTTTAGAGCATGCTGTAGGCAAGGGTCATTCAAATCAGTCGGTGCCATTTATTCAGGTTACATACATCCTCGGTACATCCTGACCCGAGCACCCCATTGGATAGGGATTACACTCGGTTGTTGTTGTTTTTAAATTAGAAAACATGCAATGACAATGCTACAAATTAGTTGAGTGAATGCTGTTACATTTTTAGCTTATAAATTCTAGCGTTCTTAGCTTCAAAATTTGTGTTCCACAGTGAAGGCAAGAAATGATAAGTTATTGATCAGGATTATAATCCCGCACTTCTAGTTATCGATTAGGCTTTTGTCTTGTAGGATGTTTGGCTACCCAAAAGACAGGATCATGATCTTAGTGTACCTGCTGGTTGTAAAAGTCCAGCTGCACCAAACAAGTGGGGATGAGCCTGGTGGGCACATAGGAACAATTTTGAGACAAACCCGTCATTCTTCACATGCTATGTCTAATGGCTAAATACGACCACTCTTATAATTTGTTTCAGGTACTTGAATGATGTAGACTACTACGGAGGGTTTGAGCAGGAAGATCTAGACCAATTGTTCCAGGCAATGCAGGACAACTACAAGGCCTGGTGCTCGGGTTTCGCTCCGTTAGCCGTGGGTGCTGATATGGACTCGGTGGCTGTCCAAGAGTTCAGCCGAACCTTGTTTAATATGAGGCCTGACATTGCGTTAAGCGTGGCGCAAACCATTTTCCAAAGTGACTTGAGGCACCTCCTGTGCCACGTTACTGCCCCATGCCATATCATCCAGAGCATGAAGGATTTGGCTGTTCCAGTGGTGGTGTCTGAGTACCTCCACCAAAACATCGGTGGCGATTCCATTGTTGAGGTTATGCCCTCGGATGGCCATCTTCCTCAGTTGAGCTCTCCTGATGTTGTGGTACCTGTGCTCTTACGGCACATCCGCCATGATATCGTTGTCTAATACCTTAGATGGAATATCACTTGCGATGTTTTTCTGCTTGTATGTGTTTAACTGCCAATGTTTCTGGTTATTGTTTAGGGAATAATTGTAGAATGGACTAGTTTTCATTCAAGTGTATCATATCTTTTGTATTGTGGGAACTAGGACGTATATAATATATCGATATTCAATTTATAACAGCCTTACCTCGATCTGAAAATGGTAAACCAGTTCGATCAGTTAGTCTATGGCAATGTTCTCCTTCCCTTAGTATATGAAGCGTATATGAGGAATTCCATTGAAACAAAATGATATATCATTTGCGACAGAGTTTATTCCTTCTCCCCATATCCCGTTTCTAGTGGAGAAATGCCATTAAGAGCCGAATTCCAGGTTAACTATACTAGTGTAGCAATGGATTGAAGTAATGATGACAATTAGAAGAGTTTTCATCTGATCTCTTTGTGTAGGAAAATGGCCATCATAATAATGTTGCAATGTTTGAAGTGATGCATCATGGAGATGAGATCACCTTCAGTTAACTAGAGGAGGTAAATTGTACTCCGTATTATGCATTTAGCCGGTAAACACTAAGTTGCAAGATCACCAGCATCTTGCATGCAAATTTTATCATTTATGAAAATTATGCTTCGATTTCGAGTCTGAAAATGACCAGAAATTCTGTGATCAACTTCTCTGAGCCTCAACCTTACCAACTTGGTGGCAAGCACTGTACATTCACATGTTAACTGCTCTGATTTAAAGTTGATGTGCAAGGAAAATGAAACAGCTCAGCCCAATAATGCAGCTGGACTTTTGCACTCATAATGTCAATACAGTTGGAGAGGGGACCTTGATTGTTTAATAACGTCATTTTCTGTTGTTTTCATTGCCTATCAACGTGTTAGAAGGAGGATTTCAGTGAGAGTGCTGGTGAGGTACAATTGTGCAAAATGTTCTTATCCTCTCAAGGGGGTGGCAGAAGATACTAGATGTGGATGAATAAATGAGTTTGTTCATGCGTTAGGACTTTAGGAGTAGAGCTAGGCAGCAGCTGTTGCCGACTTCAAGCCGATTTGAGACCTGGTCGTATAAAGGAAAACTTCTACTCGACTCATTCAAATTTCACTTTCTGAGTCGTTCTACGAGAGAATGCACTGGTTCACCATTTTTATATGGTAAATCTAGGTGTATTTCGCATTCTCACTACTCCATCTTGCAAATTAAACAATGGATTTGTTGGAAAATACATTTCGAAAAATACATATATATTTTTTTCCGTCAAAAAAATTGTAATAGAAATGCATTCAGGTGTATACTTATTGATTTGATTATTATTTTCTTGTTAAATATCATTGAAAATCTATGTTGTAGGACACTCCTCCTAGGTGTCGTGTTCGACACAGAATACGAGTATATAATTGTAAAATTACACTAGTTTTGAAGTTCGTAACCCCAAATACGTGTCCGACACGATATGAATACGGTGCCCGAGTGAAGTGTCCGTTCTATCGAGGTGAAAATTATTGAACTAGTTTGAAAAGAATTGATATGAACTTCAACTCTTGAAAAAGAATAAACTTATGAATTGAATTAAATTGCGAAGGGAACATCTGAACAAGACATTTCTCGCTTTTGGGATAAGGGCCTTGTTATACACGTCAAGTCCACGGGCCTTTAAAAATGCAGAAGTGAGACACTAAAAATGGGCCTCCAAGAATCTTGCTCAAGGCCCAATATGAACTTTCACAGAGTTACGCTAAAGGGAGTGTTTTTATCGACGGCTATTGTAAACTTCGCGATAAATCAGTACTCAGCGTTTTGTCCTAAAATACAAAGAACCTTCTCCATTCTCTCTCCTATCATCTATCTCCGACTCTCTCCGTCGTTCAACTCAGTCAACTTCAGGTAACAATAACAAATCTCTTCTCTTTTATTTTCCCCCGCACGGATCTATTGTAGGGTTTCTGCCAAATCCCCCCACCCATCTCGATTTACATTTTGTTACGTTCTTTTCATTTGTCAATAGTTATTTTATTGTGTGCTGTAATTTCATTTTGGGCCTTTTGACCGATTGTTTAACTAGAAAATACGTTGATTTACATTTTAGGCTTTGAATAGGATTAGTCAGATGGCATGTTCATGGACTTGGTAAATGATTCATTTGGGGATCTGCTAGCTCGTAGAAAATTGATTGTGCTACTTTTTTTAAGGATTAATTGGGGCTTTTGTGTTTCAGTTCCTTATGATGATGTCATTTGTTTGAACCATAAAATTTGTCAAAATTTTGTGATGAAGCAGTAGTCAGTAGAGGGTCGTGAAATTGGAACCCGGTCGAATTGTTTGTGGATAGTTGTTGAGGTTATTTTTTGTGTTGCCTACTAGGAAAAGTTCACCGCTAAGGCATTACTTGAAAGTGTAAATTGGTTGGTGTTATACAGATTGTAATTCTGTGGTTGTAGTATACTGAAATGTCCTTGCAGTTATTAACCTTCTTGTGGAAGGATGATCAATGTTTTGCACCTGCTGGTTTAGCAGTATAGGAAAATTATCAGTGTATATCTGTTGATTAACTTGGTGTGCTATGCGTAGAAAGAAGCAATCTTTGGGAGTTGATTGTGTTACTTTTTGGTTGTTGGTCTGAGCGTTATTACTATGGTTTATTTTGGGGGTTACAAAGACTAATAATTTCTTCTTAGAGCATGATAGTCATTGGCATGAAGCATTCTGGTTTTCGTGAACAAATCAGTATTCTAAAGCGTGACACTACTCTTGAATATGTCTTTGAAGTGTGTGTGAGCTTAGACATGAACTGACCTTACATGTGGATGTTATAAACTTTTGTGCGTGGTAGGCGGAGGACAGCGAGCTTGTGAAACCTTGTCACATCTCCTTGACATGGAGCAAATTGGGATGTG
>ONZK01002064.1:1003-38566 GCA_900322385.1 Pharnaceum exiguum | reverse complement strand
GGGGGGGGGGGGGGGGGGGGGGTGTGCAAGGAAAGAAGTGTTATAGAAAATCTAAGCTTCATTAGCACTGCATACCAAGATGAAGTCGCAAGAGTCGTTTCTCATTCCACTTGGCACTCTTTAAGCTATTTGTTATTGTGTTACTTATTTCAAGGCATTTAGCTGCTGTGTGTCTGTATCAGAGAGATTCAACTCTGATGAACTATTATACATTTCAGTGATGAATTTAATGCTGGATTTGGCTCTCATACCCCACTTATACTTGGGCAAGCGAAGGTAGTTCGCTACTTCCCTAACTTTCCCAGGTAACTGCTCTAGGTCCTTTGTTACATAAAAAGAGATGAAAGCCTTACCCGGTAACTAATCAATTTTCTCTCATAGGACACTAAAGGCTGCCAAAGCTATAATCAAGGAAAAGAAGTGTGCTAGTAGCAAGGCTGATGCTATAATTGACTTATCTGATGATCGCAAGTTGCAAGAAGTGAGTTCCTTTCTCCATATGCTTTTCTGTTCATTCTTTTTTTGCTTCTACAGAAATGATTGGAATAGCTTTATTTTCATTTCTCTTTTTCAAATGTACCTTCTCTATTGTAGTTCTGTAGTTGCTTTCTCTAAGAGTCTTTCCTCCTTCATGTTTCTAGTGATAGTCTTCTATTAAACTTGCTTGTTGAGTTTGTGAGTGCTATATGATATGTGCAGATTGAGCTTGCAGATTCATGCTCAGACCTTCACAAAGTTGTTGGTGAAGACTTCTATGTGTCTACTTGGTGCAAAAGTACAGCCTTCGAAGGGTAAATACATGCACTATTTGTTGGTTTAAAGAAGATTTAAGTTGGTGTGCATCTTTATTTCCTATATTTTTCTTGGAAATCATTGCTCTTTAGCTGAGATATCTTCTACATCACTTTTGAGGAGTGATCTGTTGGCTGATATTCATGATTGTTGACTGTCTCGTTTTTACTCTCAGAAAGCAGATGGAGGGGACAAGAATTACATTATTGAAATCGTAAGATCTATTTATTCTCTTAGTTGCATCATTGATCTTGCTTTTTTGATTTCTTTATCAACCTCATACCAGAAGAAGCTTGACCACTTGTATTTACCTTTTCTCAATTCTTCTGTAGGGGTGAACACGGGTTTGATTTTGCTATAAGAACACCTTGTACACCTTCTAGGTGGGATGAGTTTGATACTGAAATGGCAATTGCATGGGAGGTCTGTATTATTTGTATTTTTTGGGTTTTTGGCTTTAAAATTTAGTCATTTGTTATCTGCTAAAAGTTGGGGTCTGAACTCTGAACTATCACCATCTCTAATACAAACTTGGTGCTACACTCCAATTCGTACATGATAATAATTGTCAGAGAATTCTGTGTGCCTGCTGCACCTCTGATTATGTGATTCATATTATATTCTGTGTTTGTAGGCATTATGCAACGCTTATTGTGGAGAAGCTTATGGATCGAATGATTTCAGTGCCTTGGAAAATGTTAGAGATGCCATTCTAAGGATGACATACTACTGGTATGGCATTGAAATACTACTTCCTCTGAAATATGCTCTCTAATTCAATAGTTTTGGTGTCTTTACTATTCTTTTGGGTTTATTCCTGAGCTAATTTCTTCAGTTTTATTTCTGATTTTTTTTTTCGGAAGAAAATTTTTCAAAGTTATTTGAGTCTTTATGTGACTGTTCTTGAGAAACCTGGTCAGATGATTCAGATATTAACCATACTAATTTGTATAAAAAAATTCCTGTTTTGTTCCACAATTAAAAATTTCAGGTATAATTTCATGCCCCTATCAAGAGGTTCTGCAGTGGTTGGTTTTGTGGTGTTGCTAGGATTATGTCTTGCTGCAAATATGGAATTTACAGGGATTATCCCACAAGGAGTGCAGGTGGACTGGGAAGCTATTCTCAATTTCAGTCCAGAGTCTTTCATTGAGTCTGTAAAAAAGTGGCTCTATCCATCGCTTAAGGTGACAACATCGTGGAAAGAATATCCAGATGTATCATCAACGTTTACAACTACAGGAGCTGTTATCGCTGCTCTCAGCAATTACAACAACTGAAATTTCTTGTATGACAAAGAGGTATTGTTTTCTACGCCATTTTTTTTATTATTATTGAAATCATTTTGTGTTTGTGGAGAAGAAAATTTCATTCGTGTGTGTATGTGTGAATTGAAAGGAATATTTCATTTGCTCACATGATGTGATAATATCAAAGGCTCACAGACACTACAAATTGCATGTCGAGGAATGGAACCTTCACAATAATAAGCATGTCAGTAATGGCTCTCTCTGCGCTGAATAACCTTTCACAATCCTTATCAGCGGGAAGTTTTTTTTTTTTTTTTTTAGAAGGTAAGGAATGATAACACTAGGAGTCCCATCTCGGGAATAACCCTAGTGTTGAGTACAAAAATGTGTGGTTGAAAAAGAGATTATGAGAATGGAAGAAATTAGAACAATCTGGTTAAAAGGGGTAAGGGGACCAGATTAGAAACTAACTTCCACACTCCCACAATCCCAATCCACACTACTAAACTAAACTAAAAAACCAATCCTATCAGCGGGAAGTGCTCTTGGCATGTGATTTCTCATATTGTTAGTAATAATAAGAATAAATCATCATTGAAGCCTGAAGGTTTCAGATTCAGTTACATAATCTTATCCAGTTTGGATGTAGGTTTTGGATAGAAATCACAGAGGGTCTTGTTTTCATGCAGTGATATGGTGGTAATAAACCGGATAACTCATGGAGTAGTTTGCGTGCTGCTGCCCGCAACCTTCAGGCTGTCCAACTTTCCTGGGTAGATGTAAATGACAGAGGTGGGCGCAGAGGCTTCATGTACTTGTTGTATGTTGTACAATAATCTTCTTCCTGATTTTTACTTTGTATCATTTTTTACTTATCTTTTTTCTTTCTCGATTGTATATCTCTATATATGTTAGTGATCAGGATTCAGAAGCCTGGGATATGGGCTGTTTTAGATGCCTTCATTTTCTATAGGCTTATTTTTTCTGACATTTGAATAAAAATCCTCCCAATTTATAGTTATTATAAATCTATACAGTAATATAGATGATATTGTTTCTTTCTTTTTTAAATGTAACATTCTTATTACCGATTGGCTACTAAAGTCTCACCGTAATGCTCACCTACTGACTACTGTGTTTCCGCTCTGTTCCTTTTTTTTCCCGGTTGGTTTGCTCAGTGTTGTTGCACTGTTGCCTGTGTACATTCTGTTTGCTTGCGGTACTGTACTAGTTTCCAATTTGACATTCAGATTGTCTTTGCGACAGGCGACAGAAGTGGGGTTTCTAAATTCTAACTAGTGACTGACCACCGTAGAATGATGTAAACTAGGAAGATGCGAGGAAGAAAAGTTGCACTGAAATGCGACCTAGTGGTTAGAATACACAGAGGCTCAGAGGAAGAAGAAAACAAACAGAAGACCTCCTCTGAGGAAGTATTAAGCATAAGCTTTTTACCTAATCAAAGAAAACCTATACCTCAAATTTTCCCGTTCCCAGTTAGTGCGGTAGGTTTGATGCTAGACCGATTCGGTCGAACCTGACAACGATAAAGTTTTGTGCTCTTTCCTCCGGAAGAGAACCTTTCGAAACAAATGTCCGTGATTTGTAGACTTCCAGTAAGGCAGTTAAGATTTGCTCGAAACAGCAGCAACTATGAGAGACGCCTGATTGACGAATTTCACATTATGCTGGTTGTGCGCCTACTCATTTCCAATACAAATTCGCTCACTATTCGCTCGCGGGTACACACACAATCAATTTAGAAACTGTCAAATCAACTATGCTAATTTAATACAGTAGAATAATTGTCCATCATAAAGCCAAAGTGGCTGGGATAAGATTACAGGTTTGTTAATGACTAATCAGTAATCACTACTTTGTGATTCTTCAACATCTTCTAGATGTTCATGTGAAGTGGCCATAGCAAGACCTGCAAATAGCCACGTGGCATTGATCTGTTTGCTTACTAAGCGAGCAGCATAATATGGGACGTTGATTCGCTTCATCCCGTTAGACTTGGAACTCTTGTTGCTGTTGACGTATAGTAAGCAATCCATTAAGCTTTCTTTAGCCAAACCCATCATGTCGTAAGCTTGTGATCTCCTCCACAAGCTTTTGCTATGTGGGTGTCTTTTGCTTGACAAGCAAATAGCCCTTGTTGTGTCACTTACTGCACTTTCTGGGTCTCTAAGGAGCAAATGACATTGAGCTCTATTGCTATACAAAACAATCCTTTCTCTTCTATATTTCAATGGGCACAAATCCAACGCTTTTGCGTACTTTGCTAGGGCACTCTCAATATCCCCTGCCCAAAACAACTCATTACCTTGTTTTTTCATTGCGGTTGCTGTAGATTTTCTCTCCATAATATCCTCTTCATTCAGTAGCTTTTCACTCTTCCTTCTCTCAACTCTAACATCCCATGTATCTTCTAATGCAGTTTGACATTCTTTGCTTATTTTCAGCTGCCCATATTTGATTTTGGCATAATCTAGCAATAAAACCTGTGATATTGCCTCTCCGACCTTTTTTCTTGCCTTGATACTTCTACTTTCCACCAAATCCTTGAGAAAAAATACTGCAGGATCAATGACTTTGTACCTTGTATCTGGGTCTTTCAGAAGTAGCAAAAGGGATTCAATTGCCATATATTGCCAATCATCTGATGATCTGCTTGTGTTGCAAAGGCTTATAACAGCTTGTTTTGAACTTGCAACACCACTTCTCCCAGTTTTTGAATAACATAAGCTTCTTATAAGGCCTATCCCAGCAGGAGAACTCTTGTTAACTACCCCTCCCCACATTCCTGCCAACTCATCCAAGAAGCTCTTCTTGCATATTAGATGGAGTCCCTTCTCTCTCTTTGCGAAGCAGTCCAGGAGAGACAAAGACCAGCACTGGAGCTGGCTAGCCCATTCTTCTGCCTTTTCATCCTCAAGCTCAAATCCACCAAGCCCTCTTGTAAGCAGATCACGGTGGTATTTCAACCTGTCTTTTTCTCCTTTGCTAACAAACCTCTCGTATACTGTTTTCAGGCTAGTAGAAGCTATCTTCATTGATAATTCCACTATCTCCTCTTCGTAATGCATGAGTTTACTGAATGATGCCTCATGACTAGCTATATGCCCAAGTGCTCGGACCGCCACACGTTGCTCCGCCCAAGTAATTCTGCCTCTTAGGAGCTCTAACAATGGTGTAACCACGCCAGATTTTACAGCCTTCAACGCAAACTTAGGCTTGTTCATAGTGTAGGAGCCTACGATATGAGCAGCATAGTATGGTATATAGATGTTCTGATCTTCTAAAATCCACTCTCTATTATTGATTCCCTTAAGCATAAGCTTGGACATGCATCCGAATATGCGGAGAGACGGGAATTCGGGATCATCTGGATGGTTCATTGCTAAGCTCCATAGGCTGCTTAACACCAAGACATGTTCTTGGTCATCTTTGGAGGGCATTTCTTTGAAGAATTTGGCTAGGTAGGTTCTTCTGAGAGTTAGGTTTTGTTCATTCATTGCACAAAAGAAACAACAAGGCTTCGTGCATGGTTTTGGTTCTACTCTTTGGTTCATTCGTCAGAACTTATTTTGTGCTTAAATTGTTGCTCTTGCCAATGATGAATGGATATAGAAGGGACTAGTAGTGTGGGGTTCTTGCCTTATTGGTGCAATGGTGCCTTGGTGGAAGCATTTCACTATTTGAGCTAATGGAAACAGGAGGTGTATTAATTAAATATTAGTACATTCTTTAACTTAATAAAGATTACTGGTCATTAAGTTGGGCAGCATGATATAATCAATAAAATAATTGGAAGTGATCTTTTAAGTCACCTAAGGGTCAGAGCTCCAATCAATGGTAAATATAGCTTAATTGCATTCAAAGTCAAACATATTGCTGTGTTTCTTATGCAACAACAACAATTCAGTTAATCCTCTCTCGGATGTGGTCTTGAGGGAGTTAATCCTCTCTCGGCTGTGTTTCTTATACAAAGTAACAAAGGTCTGAAATACGGAGTAATTGGAGCTTACAAGTTACAAATATGGAGTTACGAAAGATAACAAAAGATATAGATGATTTTCCCATCCGGCACATTAACAATAACGATAATCGATTAAAGTTATTTTCAAGAATCTGACCATCATTAAAAATTCAAATTGCTCCATCTTAAAAATCAATACTCCGTACACAAGTTGTTTATATACTAATGGTTAGTCCGTAAAGCCAAGGTTTTGCAGGTATCATGACTGTGGTCCGTGATGATGTCTCCCATCTGCAACGTGAGAACCCACTGCTTTCTCAGTTCATTCTCTTACCAGCCAATCAAATTCCCGGTCAGAAAACCCATTTTCATAGTTGATTGCTCAAGAAATTACCTCCCGTTAAGGTATCGTCATATGTATAGAGCTCCCAAGTACAATTGGGTTTGTCTCGAGAAATAACGGCTGCATGTCATACAATATTCGGTAAAGTTAAGAGTGCTCCTGCCTTTAAATTGATTATTCCTTTCTAACTTACACAAACTATGCTTTTCATCAGCCTCTTTAAAGCTTTTAGTTCTTGAAAAGATCACCATATGAGATCTAAGTAACCCAGTTCTTATCACGCCATCTGTCTTACTTCCCACAAATATTTGAACTTACACTGTTATCCAATTTTAGTGTCTATACATGCCCCTAACTCCCTAAGATAAGCAGCATTGTCTGAAAAGGAATTTGTGGATTTAGATTAGTGCAAGGATCATATTCAATGGTTACCCACTTGACAGTGTCTCTAGGCAAATTATATATGAGCAGTCGACCTCCTCATATGGTGCTCATGGTCATCCCATCCACTTAAGCCCTGTATGATTGGTGAAAATTTGGAAACAGAGCTCAGTCAGTAGAGCAGGGTAGTAAACTTGAGGAGTTGAGGTGGTAAATGAGTACATCTTCAGACATCAGACATGCGGTGGCTTTTTGGCTAAAACTATAGCTTCCCAAATTCCAGCCAAATTAACTTCTAGTAGCAGATGGTACATGCATTCGTTGGCAGATTATTTATTTGAGTTAATATCAGCTACGCATTATGCAGAAACCCTTCTGTTACTGATGCTTGGGTCTTATGACTGTGAACCCTGAAACTGTGTGGCCAATTACTAAAAACATTGAAAAATTCACAACAAAGAAATACCCAATACAAGTAAAACTGCAAGAGATCATTTGAAGCGAAATACTTCGACAGCATGTAAAAAACTGATCTCTACGACTCTACATTTCAAGTCTCATACTGGGAAGTACCCTAGATAAGGAGTTCAAAGCATATACTAGTACTATTTTCCTGATTTCCTAAACACTTGGATACTTTGGGCTTCGAGTGGCAATGCACGCAACACCAAAGACAAAATAGGCAAAATGATACCCAAAGCCCCATAATAAGCCAACAAACCTAGTTTAATGCAGAGTAATAGTTGCATACAACTACAGAACTACCGGTACTACATAGCCAGCATTGCAGAAGTCACAAGAAGTGTTTGGTAAGCATCCCAGAGACCTCAAGGAATCCAATTTTCTCTTTCCCGTCGAATATCTTCTTCAGCTTCTCATCACAGATAATGATCTTCTTGTCATTCGGGTCCTGAACACAAACAATTAAACTGTTAAATGACAACGGTACAACAAAACAAACTTCAGCTGCATTTGAAAGGTGACGCTTCACAGAATACAGACACATTCCAGACAAGAAACAAATGTCGCTTAACCTTGAAACCCGAAAGCAAATATATATACTGCGAACAAAAGAAAAATGAACCAGTATACAAACTGTTGTTTCTTAAAGTCGCCCCACAATGTGAACCAAAGGAAAGGATGAATGAAACTCAAAATGAACATCACATGTTTGTTGATCACAACCAAACAACTGGCAAGCATGCAACAGCAAATTACCCCCTCTTCCAATTTCTGAAAAAAGAACTACTTGACACACTATGTCTCTGTAATCAATCTCGGATTAGAACAATCTAGCATGCTGGAAAAGTCTTGTAATCCACTGCCTCCCCAAACTGATTTATCAATTAACCATAGTTTCGAAACATTCACACTCAAACACAGCATAATCAATCAAGACAAGGTGCTTGTCACTAGCAAGTTCGTGATTAAAACCACTCCAAATCCTTCATCCAGATATTGCACATCACGGTTCTTGATATTATTATCGACTAACCGTCCCAAGATAGCTAGGAATATAATCATAAATCATAATGTACTAAATCTAAACAACTTCATCCTAAAAAAAAAGGAAAAAGAAAGCCACAGAAAACACCCCATATCTTCTTTCCTGACTTCCATCAAACATTCACAAATGTACACTAAAGGGCCTTGTTCTCTACAAGAGTTAAGTTGAAAGTTCGTTTCTTTTGATCGTAAGGAGTTGTGACAGTCATATTCATATACAATTCTTTATATATCATTAGAAAAGTCTCACCATGTTTCATAAAAAGCCCAATACTGATAGGCTTTAGTAAGTAATGGTGTGTCAAAACAGTTAAACAAAAATTTCAATTCAGTTGAAAAGAACCGACCCTAACTTAATCCTCTACTATCAACAACCACGGTTCACCCGGTGCACATAAGCATAGCATAGCAATATCTATTTATCTGACAATTATCAGCAACAAATACCCATAATTTTTATTGTTTTAATTTAAAATTCCATACCCAGATGAAACAATAAACAGTTTTCTACACACAAAGAAACCCTATAGCACGCAAAAATGAAAAAAACGGGTAAAAGAAATGAAACGAGAGGGAGAAGAGACCTGAAGTTGATTATCCTTAATGTGGGCCCAAATAAGCTTAATAGCTTCAGTGCGAGAAATCTCATCTTTACCAACCAAAGCCTTAAGCTCTGGAGACACGCGCCTTGGCTTCTGTATCCCGGCCACTTTCTTTTCTTTAGCCGTTGCTGTTGTTGTTGTGGCTGTTGTTTTGTTCTTTCCCTTTCCAGCATTAGCAGCAGCAGCGTTAGCCACAACCAACAAACCAGCACTGCCACTCACGCTCCTTCTTGGGAACCACAACGACGCCCTTGCTGCTGCTGGGTTGCATGGCTTTGAAAGGGTTATGAACCCGGACGAGGAGGAGGTGCTGATGCCCCACCCTAGTGCACTTGCCATTTGAATTGTGGTATGGGTGATGGGTTTCTCTCTCTTTCCTGTTTTCTTCTCTTCGGTGTTTGTGTGACTGTGTGTGTGTGTGTGTTTTGCTGAGGAATGGATAATGTTTTGGGGTTTTTCGATGCCAAATGTTTTGAATTCCTTTTGATAATGCACGCTTTGTCTCCTGCTTTGGTTTGGGTTGTGGGCTGGATATATCACTTGGTTAGCGTTTTTGGGCTGAAGTATATGCTTCTTAGCTAGCTACTGGAGAGAATAGTCTACTTGAATAGTAGGGCTCAAGGGCCCATGTCTATGAGGTCTTTTATAGCCCAAAGATAAAACACAAAAATAATATGTGAACCGGTTTAATAAATGAGACTCCTCTTCCTCGGAATAGTCTCATATATTAAACGGATTCACACAATTTTTTTTTTAACGCAGAGTCTTAGGCATGTTATTTAAACTATTATTAATGACTCCTCCTGTTTTAATTTGTTGTTCCTATTTGATATTTGCACAAGATTTAAGAAAGTAACAAATTCTCACATAACACTCATATGTGGGGCTTGGGCACTTAAATGACAAGGGACATGTGGGTCATTTTAACCAAAAAAAACATGCAAAAAAAACAAGAACAATAAAAAGAAACGTCTAAAATGGAACGGCTCTCAACAACGCACAACCACGCACGCCGGCCGGCCAGATCCTGCCGCCCGACTCCCCTCCTCTCCTCCGCGGTATACTCTCTCCATTCTCTATCTCCCTCCCCTCCCCTCCCCTGTCTTCTGCATATCTTTTTCGCCCCTCACCCCCACCCCCTTCGTCAACCTTTTTCCTCCCCCATCTCCAACAGATCCGGTACACCACCACCACCGGCACCCAACTTCCATCTCCCATCTTCAGCCCTGCCACCCCCCTAACCGCCCCATCCCCTCCCCTTCACCTACATCTTCACTTCTCCCTCCACTCTGATCTACCCTCTCTCCCCTAGTTGGGTAACAGCCACCACCACACCCGAAACACCGCCTGCCTCACTCCTTTTCCGACCTTACAGCCCCAAAACCGAAGTAATTTCCCCCCTTCCCTGTCACTCCGGGCTGCCTTGAGTCCGTAAGGCCCCCACAACGGTCGGCAACTCGCCGGCACCGTTTCACGGGTTGGCCGGGTCGAGCAATCGTCGACTGGGTGGGCACATCAACATTGTTGCGTATATCTCTTGTTGCTTAGTTTGTTTATTTGTGTTTCTGTTATTGTGTTGTTGTCTGCCTTATTGTTGTTGTGGTTTGCCTTATTAATTGTTACTGTTGTTGTTTGCTTTGTTGTTGTTTGCTTTGTTGTTGTTGATTGTGTTGTTGTTACTTGCCTTGTTCACTGTTACGGTTGTTGTTTGCTTTGTTGTTGCTGTTGTTGTTTGCCGTTGTTGTTGTTTGCCGATTGTTGTTGTTGTTGGTCGTGTTGTTGGCATCGTTCTTGTTGTTGTTTGCCGATTGTTGTTGTTGTTGGTCGTGTTGTTGGCATCGTTCTTGTTGTGGTTCGCAGTGTTGTTGGTATTGTTGTTGTAGTTTCTCATGTTTGCCTTGTTGTTGTTGTGCTTTGTTATTGTTTACCCTGTGGTTGTAGCCGTTGGCTACCTTGTTGTTGTTATTTGCCTCGTTGTCGTTAGTGTTGGCTTTCTTGTTGTTCTTTGATGTGGTTTTAGTATTGTGACACTCGATTATGGTAGGACAAACATAGGGTCATGTCCTCAAGT
Organism: Pharnaceum exiguum; assembly: GCA_900322385.1. Classification (NCBI taxonomy): domain Eukaryota; kingdom Viridiplantae; phylum Streptophyta; class Magnoliopsida; order Caryophyllales; family Molluginaceae; genus Pharnaceum; species Pharnaceum exiguum. Next base: position 27,639 of record ONZK01002064.1, on the reverse strand, counting down.
GGGTGGTAATGCTAGGGGTATAGGAGTTAGGGGTAAATTACGGGTGGGTTCTTGGAATTTAGGCACCTTGACGAAGAAGAGATTTGAATTAGTAGAAGTACTGAGTAGGCGGAGGATCCAAGTGGCTTGTATCCAAGAGACGAAGTGGGTAGGAGCTAAAGCCACAGAGGTCAGTGGGTACAAATTGTGGTACTCAGGGTTGGATATGAGGAGGAATGGAGTCGGCATTTTGGTGGTTTTGGAGATGAGTGACCAAGTGGTAGAGGTTAAGCGGTGGATGATAGGATTATGGCCATCAAGTTGGTAGTAGGCAAGGAGTCGTTAAATGTGGTATGTGCCTATGCCCCACAAGTAGGTTTGGATGAACAAGTCAAGCGTGAATTTTGGGAAAATTTGGACAAGCTGGTTAGAGGTATTCCTGTGGAGGAAGGACTTATCATAGGGGGAGACTTCAATGGTCATATAGGGGCGAGAGCGGACGGGTATATTACAGTGCATGGAGGATACGGCTTTGGGGATAGGAATGCTGGTGGGTGTTCACTATTAGACTTTGGTTTGGCGCATGATCTAGTTGTAGCAAACTCTCTTTTTAAGAAAAGAGAGGAGCACTTGATCACGTACGTAAGCGACAATGCCAAGACCCATATTGATTACATGCTCATACGACGCATGGATAGACCTCTCTGTAAGGATTGTAAAGTTATCCTGGTGAGTGTGTAGCCTCTCAGCATAGACTCTTGGTATTAGATATGGAGATTAAGACGAGGCATCGTGAGAGGAGACGGTTTAACCCAGGCCGGATAAATTGGTGGAAGCTGAGAGGGGACCATTGTTCGCAATTTAGAGACAAGCTACTCGAAGGCCAGTGGGACATCGAGGACGATGTCGACACAATGTGGTCCTCAGCGGCCAGCTTCATAAGTAGGATAGCACGAGAGACCCTTGGGGTGTCGAGAAGGGGCAGGAGGAACACCAAAGAGTCATGGTGGTGGAATGTAGAGGTACAGACCAAAGTCAAAGAGAAGAAGGTGGCATTTAAAGCGATTGCAAGCAGCACCAATGAGGAGGAGAAGGCGGCAAATTTGAGTATGTATATGGTGGCCAAGAAAGAGGCGAGGAGAGCGGTTGCAGAGGCGAAGTCGAAGGCTTATGAGGGGTGGTATCAAAGGTTGGATACCAAGGAAGGGGAAAAGGATATATTTAGGATAGTTAGGGCGCGTGAGAGGAAGACTAGGGATTTGGATCAAGTAAGGTGTATCAAGGACGAGAATGGGAGAGTTTTGGTAGATGAAGGCTTGATAAAAGAGAGGTGGTGAAACTACTTCCATTCACTTTTCAATGAACAAGACGTTAATGTGCTTCATCTAGGAGACCTAGGGCGTCTCGAGGATGCACAAAATAGTTTGTGCCCATGCATCTCAAGGGAGGAAGTCACAGAGGCATTGAGAAAAATGGGGAGCGGAAGAGCCGTAGGCCCGGATGAGATACCTATAGAGGTGTGGAAGTGTTTGGGGGTAGATGGAGTAGCATGGCTTACTAGGTTATTCAATGGCATTCTAAGGTATGAAAGTATGCCGCAAGAGTGGAGGTGTAGCACACTATTGCCACTGTACAAGAACAAAGGGGATGTACAGAACTGTGGCAATTACAGAGGGATCAAACTTCTCAGTCACACAATGAAATTGTGGGAGAGGGTGATTGAGATACGGCTTCGGAAAGATAATGACATTTCCGATAACCAGTTTGGGTTTATGTCGGGTCGATCGACAACCGAAGCCATACACCTCCTCAGACGTATGATGGAACTGTACAGGGAACGACAACGCGATTTACATATGGTGTTCATTGACTTGGAAAAAGCATACGATAGAGTCCCTAGGGAAGTCTTGTGGAGGTGTTTACAGAGCAAAGGGGTTCCTGATGCATATACTAGGGTCATTAAGGATATGTATTAGGGTGTAACTACTTGTGTTCGCACGGCGGGCGGCGACACTGACCCTTTGCCAATTGAGGTGGGTCTGCATCAGGGGTCAGCTCTGAGTCCATTCCTGTTCGCCGCAGTTATGGATGAATTAAGTAAAGGAATTCAGGGAGACGTCCCATGGTGTATGCTATTTGCGGATGATATCGTCCTGGTGGACGAGACTCGAGCTGGAGTCGATGCCAAGTTGGAAGTATGGAGGGACAACTTGGAATCAAGAGGATTGAGGTTGAGTAGGACGAAGACCGAGTATATGTGCTGTAACTTTAGCGGCGCGGATCAGTTGGAGGGAGTGAGTATTGGCCCAGATGATATTCCCAGAGTTGAGCACTTCAAGTACCTTGGGTCGTACTTGCAATGCAATGGGGAGATCGATGATGATATCACCCATCGTATCTCAGGGGGATGGCTGAAGTGGAGGGCCGCTTCAGGGGTACTATGTGATAAGAAGATCCCGCTAAAACTCAAAGGGAAGTTTTATAGAGCTGCAGTACGCCCAGTGATGTTGTATGCAGCCGAATGTTGGCCAACTAAGAAGGTTCAAGAGCAGAAGCTAGCAGTTGCGGAGATGCGGATGCTGTGCTGGATGTGCGGTCTCACTAGGCTGGACAAGATTAGAAATGAAGTGGTAAGGGCGAAGCTGGGAGTGGCATCATTCGTAGAGAAGATGCGAGAGACCAGACTGCGATGGTTTGGTCATGTCAGGAGGAGGGGCCCGGATGCACCGGTGCGTAGGTGCGAGAACATGGTCGTGAGTGGGGTTCGAAGGAGAGGCAGGCCGAAGAAGACTTGGGGAGAATGTATTAGACATGATATGACTACCCTATTACTTAGCGAGGACATGACCTTAGATAGGAGTTCTTGGAGAATGAGGATTAAGGTAGTAGACTGTTAGGGTAGGGGGTTAGACCTGTTAGGATAAGGGGTAGTGTCATTCTGTAAGGACTTGGTGAGTCTGTTGTACATTGTTGTGTTCGCACTAATATGTTATTTGTCGTCTTTCTTGCAATTTTACATGTGCTATTACCTATGCATGACGGAAGCTTGGCATGTCTAGGCACGTCTATATTTTTATGGTTTTATTGGTTACTAACGAGCTTTCATTGCAGGTACAATTGTTTTAGGTATATTGGTTTCGGTTTCTCTTTGCAGGTACAAAGCGGTGCTCACAAAGGTACCAAGTGGGTCATTCTGGAAACAGTCTTCCGATTTTCCAAATCGGGGTAAGGCTGCGTACATCAGGCTCCCTCAGTACCCTATCTTAGATGGGATAACTGGGTTTGTTGTTGTTGTTGTCTAAAATGGAAAATATGAACAATAAATAGAAACGGAGGCTTAAATACGGCTTTTAACAACAAATAGAAACAGAGGGTTAACTACGGCCTTATTGTTCATGGCTTTAGAACGTTAAGTCAATGCCTCAACTACAACAGTTCGATAGAGATTAATCGACTGAACTAAAATAAATAAAATTAAAAACTAAGGAAAATAAATCCTATACAGTAGTGGTTATTTTCTTTTCGAATTTACTACAACCTCCGTCTCAAATTATCCTTGGGGTATTCCTTTTTTGGATGTGTCAATTTGTTCTTATAGTTTCTTTATTTGGTATGTTTTTTTTTGGTAAAATGACGACTTTGCTCTTTCTAGTTGCTTCTAATTACTACCGTTCCACCTACCTTTTCCTACCATCACATGTAACATACAAGGGCATTATAGTCAATTACAAGCAAATAGCCCACTGTATAAAAAATTATGACAATCTCAAATATTAAGGATAAATTGAGACGGAGGTAGTAATCATGTTCTAGTCTCTAGTTGCTTCATATGAAATTATGAACACTCAAAGAATTGCCATTTCATGATGACGGCTTACTGAAAGGTGGTACATGAGACCTTTTTGAATGTACAGATAAACTTTTTGGAAGTTAAGGAAGATTGAACTTTTTTTTTTAAAAGAAAAATAATTAAAGTAATTTGTTAGACACTTAGGGGTCATTGATGAAGGGATGGCTTCAGTCTATCCAAGCGAATGAAAGATGAAAAAGGTGACAAATCGTACATGGTTACTTCAAGACTCCGGCTAATTGAGATTTTAGCATAGGACATGACAACTTTGGCTTTTGAAGAACAATTGAATATATATCAACGAATGATCTTTATGCACTTTGTAGTGGCCAATGTCTTCATTTCTTCACTCATAAGTTTGGTTAATTATTTTTTGCTAGCAGGAGAAAGTTGAAAGTGAGAAAGCTGGATTTCTTCCCCCCAAAAAATCTCAAATTCTTAAGTACATTCTGGTATACACTTATACTGAGTATTTTTTCCAAAACATTACAACATATACTATTAATCACATTTTTAAATTTCATTAGTCAATTTCTTTATTATCAGTCATAAGTCCATTATAAAATTAAAAGTTCACCAATATAGTTTGATTGTTAGGGATCAGAACATAGAAGATACGTAGTACTCGTAGTAAATTGTTTACCAACACTTTTTTTTTTAAGGCCAGCTGAATACGATGGTCCAATGCCCCATTTTTCATCCTGAAAGAAGCCAACAAAAGTTACATGATTGACTCGACTAGTCAAACAATATAAAGCACGGAAGAAAAGAAACGAGTATTTGAGTTTAGAAACGTTGGCTAACGCCTAACGGTAACTGGCTAGTTTTTTTAATAGAAAAAGGCAACAACAAGTAGCTTGTAAGGCAAAGTTCTACCTCCTTCAAATGGCGTAAGCCGTAATGATAAGCCTGGCCCACACATCTCAAATGGGCCAGAGGACAAAGAAGATCCGAACAAATAAAATCTTAAAGTGTTCGATTTGCCAGCCTTTTTTCCTAATTAAAAGTTTTAAACCCAGCGCTTCTGTGAGTAAACGCGATTTGACGTTAGCAAAGCTGTCACCGCGGCCACAGCTCATTTCCAGTTCTTTGTTCATTCAGAATTGAAGCCACAGCAATTGCATAGATGTAAACTTGCAACTTTGCATGCGGCTACACCTAACGTTTTATTCAACTACCAGAATTGTGAACATTCAGTCATGAATTTGCAATCACTACGGTCTGTTTATTTTGTTTTGTTCTTTGATCTCGGCTCACTAGTTTATCAATGGCATTTGATTAAGAAATGAGATGAGAATTTGTACAACTGAACGAACTAGAAGATTCATGTTACAAAAACTACTACATGAACTACAATCGAGCACAACTTAATTTAACTAAATTGAACTGAAGATTTTAACGAAAATATTTAATGATATGATCTACAAAAAATTATAATTAGATATCGATGTTATGATTTTTCACTATAACGAGTTGAACATGGCCTTAATAAACAATCTCAACATTGTTCTAATAGTGATTTCTTATGACTCGTTGGTAATTCTTGTGGGCAATATTATTGAGTCGACTCTTTTTACTCCCATTGGTGACACTGCGTTTTGTACTGTTTTATGTACACAATGTTTCTCACAAATTTTGTGAATATTGTAAGATGAACTAAGGAATACCTACATAAACAAAGCATGCAATGCATGGAAACACAATCGCTTGTCCACCGTCTGGTAGGTGAAAAGTACGCGGCGGTCTCCGTCCCCCGACACTACTAAAATACGCTTTACTCGTATCCCACCATTATTTAATCATCATACAGTTAACAGTTTCATATTCTCCTACCATACACATGCACATGTATTTTCATTAATCATCATAAATGATAATTTCCCTCGCCACCAGAGTCTGTTAGTTTGTCGCTCCCCATGTAGGTCCCATCATTCGAACTTTCTCACAGCCTCACATTCACAAATCACAACGTTATATAAATACATAAATTCTCACTATCTCCCTCCATTCACCAACACGTCTTCAAACAACAAAGAAACCAAAATGGCTTGTCGAAGTACATTTGCGTTTCTTACAATCTTTGTACTCATTTCCACCACCGCATTGGCCCAATCTCCCGCCACATCCCCCACCAAGTCTCCACCCGCAGCCGACACACCCGCCGCCGCACCCTCTAAGTCTACCACCCCATCCGACACACCCGCAGCCGCACCCTCAAAATCCACCCCAGCCGACACTCCTGCACCCGCACCTTCCAAGCCAAAATCCCCTGCCCCCGTCAAGGCACCCGCTAAAGCCCCAGCCAAGGCACCCGCAAAGGCGCCAATTGCCTCCCCACCAGCACCCACCCCCGAGAGCTCACCACCATCCCCACCCTCTCCACCACCAGAGACCGCATCCCCTGGGCCAGCACCAGACTCTCCAGCCCCAGCACCCGGGGCCGAGGCACCAGTTGCTGAGGTCCCAGCCCCTGCCCCAAGCAAGAAGAAGCCTAAGGCTAAGCCATACCACTGTAAGTTCAAGTTGAAGAAGCACTGTAAGAAGCATCATCACGTACCTGCTCCTGCCCCCGCTCCTGAGATTCCTGGCCCACCTGCTCCCCCTGCTGAGGCTCCTGGCCCTAACTCTGATGAATTGGCTCCTAGCCCTTCTGAAGATGACACCGTAAGTTTATTATCAATATCACTCTCGCTCCCTTTAATTTCATTTCATGTCAATATGTCATATGTGTGTCATGCATTTAGTTGTTGTCTTTTTACATTTCCTTAACACAATGCAGTAACACAAGATATAATTTGAATGTTATTATTTGATATAATTTGAGAATTGATGTCTATTTGGAGGACGATTTCATCAAATTGAAGTACTTTAAAAGTCACCAAGATATAAAATTGAGTTTTCTAGTATGCTAAGGAGCTATTATAACGTCTAATCGTCTATAAGGCAATTAGAATTTAGAAAGACTAGTAACACAATGCCGTGTAAATTTGCTACGATTAGAGTATCAAACTCTACTAAAATTCACTTTTTACTGCTTACTAAAGAGTTAATTTGCACTAGTAGTAGACTAGTAGTGCAGTACAAACATTACAGTGGTGTCCGGACAGGCAAAATTGGTGTTGGAATGAATTGTCAGGGTGCCCCATACCCCCAATGTCCGGTATAGGGATTTGGAAAACTGTTTGTTGGACAGCACATGGGTGCATATCCTACTTTAGGATTGTTTTTTCACCATCTCCCAAAGCTGCTATGATTGTCATTGTCCATGCTCAGCTGTTTAGTATGCTCTGCTGTTGAGTGTTGACTACTCCGTATAAAACTAGGGGAATTTGCTTTGATTTTGTTCGAAGTTGTGTTGTGCATGAGCTGTTTGTTCTTGTCTGGTGCTAGACTGCAAGTGGTCCTGGTATAGTAGGATCTTAATCCTTCGCATATTTCACAACGGCATAATTTTCATCAATCGTAAGTTGAAACATACGAAATGTAAAAGAGGATAGTTGTTCTTATATCTAGACCCGAACTGATGATCCACATAAAATTATGGCAAACACCATAGAATACTTAGTGATTTGGCTGCTAATCAGTACGAGTATTTGGTTTCTAAATCAAAAAACGGAACAAGTTATTTTCGTTAATGCTAAGTGCAAACTGCCTAGTACAATGATCACCGACGACAAGACAGCGCCGACACAGCTTTTAATTGGTAATTGTTGAGTCAATGATAATATAATATAATGAAAATAAATCTTTGATCAGGCTTATTATCTTTGTCACTTACAAGCTACTAGCTCATTTTATTGCATGTACTTTTTTTAATTATTAAGCACAGGAATTCCTAGCATACGTTGTATTTTAGTAAAATGTTACTAGGTAGCAGGTAGTGAAGTCAACGACCAATATTAGTTTACTGAACAAGTTGGGTGTTCATTTATGACTATTGTTATCAAAGTGTATGATTTGGTGAATTAATTTTGCAATTGAATCCAAATTTTGCAGAGTGGAGCTGAGAGGATCACATGGGCATCCAAGGTGGTTGCTAGCTTAGCACTCGGATGCGCTGCTGTTCTTTTCTTCTAGACTATTTTTTTCCCTGATAAATTTTTTATTCATTACATCGCTAATGTTCCCCCTGATGGAGTTGAATTGATTATTGTAATACCATTTGTTTATTGAGGCTGTAAATTCACATTTTGTTTAGATCTGTTCTACCTCGTCCATAATCTTCATTTGTCTTATAGTGGTCCATATCTACTTCGGCAGATTTTAAGGGATGCTTCTTGATTTCGTGATTGTTCTTTCGGGGTTGATTTAATGATTTTGATGAACTCGTCTGAATTAGATTGAAATTTAATTTATTTGTATCATGATACGTAGTACAAAGTAAACTGAAACTTTAATTATGAAGAAAAGAGTAAAAACTTATGAATCATGTTGAACTTTTAACAACGGAGAGAATTTCTGTCAAAAAAAGTAAAAAAACAAACAAAGAGACGTTAATCCATAAGGACAACCGGGTGTATGATGTAAGTACTCAATATCATATTACTCTATTTGTTTTGAACTTCGGAGACAAAGATTGGAAACTGCATCTCAACTACTGGAGTAAGGAGTATTAGATATTGGTGTTGGACACAAGTTGCATGGAGTTCCTTCATAAAAGCTCTGATGAATAAATGGACTTGCTGCATTCCATCATTTGTGTTTCTGCTTGGTCATTTTGCATTATTTATTCAGTGGGAATTGTTCTTGGTACCATTAAAGTGCGAGAGACCTACAATTGCCCAAGATAGCAAAAAAAAAGTCATTATGTATGATCACGCAATCAGGATCCATTGGATGTAACTTGTAAGCCGTCAAATTCAAGCGACCACCTATGAAGTCGAAATAGTGTGTAGGAAATGTAGAGTAGGTTGTAAATCTTGTAATTGTCTCAAAACAGTTTCAGAACATGAGTTACCACTTTGCCAGACGCCCAGAACTAGGCTGCCCTCAGTAACGCCAAGCAAAAGTTCCGAGCAGGCCAGCAGCCTCAATAGTCTTGCCACTGGGCTTGCCATGCTGTACTTCAGTAACACTCGGGGTTCTAATAACACTATCCAGCCCAATCCAACGTGCAATAGCTTTTACTTTTCCCTTTTTTTTTTGAATGAAGACATAGACAATAGCTAAGCATATTAATATACATCTAACTAGGGGTGGAAATTCGGGTTAGTAGGTCGCCCATTTAACTCATCGGGTCATTTTCGGGTTGGTGTCAAAATAAGTCAATTTTTATATGAAATGATTAAACATTAAGTTTTATGCAAAAAAATTGTAAACGTGTCGGGTTCGTGTCATTTTGGGTCGTGTCGGGTCGGGTTCGTGTTTTCTCTTAATAACTTCGGGTCACGTTCGTGTCTGGGTCGTGTCGTGTTCTCGTGTCGTGTCAACTTTTACCAGCCCTACATCTAACCTATAACGAAAAGAAAAAATGTGCTAATCTTGACACAAAAAGTAAGGTGTATAAATAAAAAATTAGCCATTTGAATATAAGCCAATTTTTTTTGATATTTTATTTAAAATACTGTAAATGGTTCAAGTTCTAGTATTATTCGTGAAGGATAACAAGATATGTCATCACAGATAATAGAACTTGTGATCCGTCACGTTAGATAGTAGAACTTGTTGTGCAAATATAAGGTTAATTAATTATTAAATTGACCAATGCATTGGTGCATTGAAATATTGACTTTTAACAACTTCACTAAAAATAAAAAAGTAATGAAAGGTTTTCGTAGCCATTTTACTATATAGTATATAATCACCTTAAACCGAAAGATAGAGATGATGAATTGTCATGAATTTGTTTTTTTTAAAAGTAATTATATAAGTCAAAGACTAAAAAACTTCCACGTCATTACAACTACAAGTTGATTAATCCTAATGGAAATTTTTAACCACCTAATCATTGAATAATAATAAGAACAATATATTAGCAATAATTGGTGGTCCAACATGGCGACCTCCCAAGGTGGAATCCATAACACACAATTAAAAGCCATGCAATGACAAGATCCATACCGCCATTTCCAACTAACCAATTAATCAATACTCCAACCAGTCTAATGCATCAACCTAATGCACTTATCTATTATCAACAACAATCAGTCATTAACGTCGGCTTCATATGTCAAATGTGACTCCAATAACGTGCAAAGTGAGAACAATTTCAGAAGGGAGTTTTTGCGCAATTCTAATGCAAATTGAGCACCAATCACAGTCAAATTAGATTTCTCACTAGATTTTTAGCTCGCGGCCGCCGTACAATTCCAAGATAAGTACAAACAACCATACGGAACATTTAAGTGAAATATCCCCGTAGATGCTTACCCTTGCCCATCTCTTTCTTTGGTCTTTGCCCATCTTTGTTTGTCTTTGCAAATTGCAATCTCTTCAAGTAAAACCAAACTAAAATTTAAGACAGTACTTGAATTCTAGTTCAAGCTTATCTTATCTCTTGTATCTCCATTATTTTTGTCCTCACTTGATATGAAAAGTCATTCTGCTTATATTACTTCGTGTCAGAGTTAGAGTACACATTAATATCCTCAACTATCCCACATGATTCACACACCTTATTCTTTTCAAGAGAATATTTAGACTTTGTATAGTGCTTACACGGTTACAGTGAAGCAACTTCATTTTCCATGGAGAGCTTGGACACAAGGTACAAACTACAATCACCCTCTATAGTCTATTCCTTTATCTCTCTTCCTTGCTAGTCTGAGTCTCTGTTCTGCAGCATTTACTCTGTTTTGCATGTAGCTTTTCTTCTCTGTTTCCTTTTTCTTTATTCTTTTCCAGTTGAGGGCAGCTGCTATTTAGCTTAGATTTTGTACAATTTAGCCTATTGATGAGGAAATGGACCGAACGATGAGCTTGTTTTAGTTAATGCATGTTGGTTCATGGATGGTTTGGTTTCTATGTGTTGTTTTCATCTGATCATGAGCTTTGATGGCAGGCTGGAAATTTGATGAAATTTGATCATAGTACCCCCCATTGTTTTTATTTTCTAAAAATGGCACATTTTACTTCATAATTTTTTCTTTTGGATGAATTGCCGGAAATAGTTTACATGACATTTTTTTTTATTACATGACATAATTTGGTTGTACATATATTATAGAACTAATTGAACAAAATTAAGAAGCTTACAAAATGCTAACACCGTACCTTTATCTTAACATTATACGAGCATTATTATACGAGATAATGCTGTCGTTGACTCTCAAGTGAGCCGACGCTGCCCACCCATGGATATCCCATCTCGGGCGTAACGATTGATTAAAAAGCCCCTAGTGGGATTGAACCCGGGTCGAAACCACCAGACCAAGTCACACTTGGTGATGGTACGAGTTATATGTTACGATAGGTTATGCAATTTTTGATAATGTAATGTTGGTTTGCTGATGACTGCGAGTTTATTTAATACATTTCTCAAGCATTTCAAGTGGCAGGAAGAGTTTTAGTCAAAACTGTAACTGTAGGTGGCTCATGGCTGCTGTACTTCAATTGTGTTCACTAATTATATTATTGTTGCATTAGGTATGTAAATTACTCCAAGTTGCACAAGGTGACGCCTAATCCAGAAGTTTTATGTACTCTATCCAAACTGGTACGTTGTCAAAATCACCATTCACCAGTCTTCTAAGCTTCTGTTAAAATAGACATATAGCTGGCCAAAGTTTTTTCTCACTTGATCCATACAGTTCTTCTGAAAAAGAAAGGGGCCTGCTAGTCAGATGGCTTTACGTTGAATACACTAGCTTGACTTTCTTGAATGATAAAATTAATAATTGAATTGATGGACAAAGATGAAACACCACCCTTGGCTTTGTAAAGGTGCAGTCAGGTTGCTGTCAGATTCTCAGTGTAACAAGTTTGGGTTAGTTTATACTTTGTGGCCGTATGGTTTACTTTGGACAATGTTAATTTCTGTACATCATCAGGTCTCAAACTGTTACAATCATTCATCTGTACATTTTCTCTGCGTATGTACATACTCCGGAAATAATTTCAGCTATTTTACATACGCAGGCCAAGAACAACAAGCGCTGTCAAAGGCGGCGTAGGCTCTTGATTAAACTAGACCACTTACAGGGTGCAGACATTTTGCCAGTGATTGATGTTATCAACACAATGCATGCTTCAGATGCTGATGCCATCGACATAGTTAATGAATCACCCTGTACTTTTAATGAAGACCACCTTCTCACATTACTATGTGCAGCCAATGGGAAACTTCATACACTTACCCTCCAGGATCTGCCTTTCACTAAGCACTTCTTGAGGTAAGCAATGCTGTTTACGACAAGTGCACTTGGATGTTTTTTTTACTTAGTTTACAAAGCATTTTACATTTTACAGTTTAGACTTTAGTCTCTCTAAAGTCTAAACTGTCCCTTTATCTTTGTAGTCTAGCGTAAGTGTGAATCACAAACATGAAATCCTTCCTGCGTCTTCAGGGACCTATTTCGATGTGGATTGGCTTGTCGAATTCTGAAGTTAAACTCTTCCAGTCTTCAAAAGCTTGACATGGTTGGACGCTTCATGCAATTACGAAAGCTCGATCTGGACTTCTGCACCTCACTGACTACCCTACACAAAGATTGCTTTTCTCACATGCCCCAGTTGATGCATCTCTCAATTTGTGAATCAAGGATCACAAATCTTTGGACGACTACTGCAGCCTTATCCAAACTTCCGTCTCTTACAGAACTTCGATTTCAAAACTGTTTATGCTGTGAAGATACTTCTGCATGTCCTGCATACTCTTCCAAAATATCTGGTTTTGGTGTTAATGAGCCTGATTATCACATAGAAAAGGAGATAAAGGACTCTATTTCATTATACTATTCATCAATAAACTGTGACATTCTTGGTGCAAAAACCCACCCAACTAAGATATGTTCAGATCATCTAAAGCGATTGCACTTGTTGGATTTATCATCCAATTGTGGAAATCTCTCTGCAAAGAATAAGGTAAAGAAAGTTTCTGGCTGTCAAGATATTTTCATCACTGAAACATAATATGTGACTCGATTATTGCATCTTATGCAGGATTATAATATGCAGTCCTCCCCTCAAGATGGATGTGACACCCTTGTGAATGAACTAAGCAGTGGTCTGACAGATGCTCCTGGAAAGAAGTACATCTCACATCATCCTTCACCAATATGCTTTGAGAAACATTACAGGGAGTTCATGATTTCTTCCTTACCTCAGTTAGCTGTATTAGACAATTTACCCATTGGAAGAATGGACAGGAAGCTCGCCAGTGAAATTTACTCAAAATATTTTGAGTGCCTTCCATATAAAAGGCAGAAGATAGAGAGTGTTGCCCACATCCTGCATAACCGTGAAATAGGCTCCGGCAGTATTCCACGTAGAAAGAATCAAAATAGTTCCACAAGGTCTTTCTGTGCTACAATGTTGGGCGCATCACCATGGCCTCTTTTGCAACCCATATCTAGTATCAGCTGCATGTCGAGTGGAGAAAGCAAAAGCCTTCGACCAAGGCAATTTGAGTATCACCCTTCTAATTCCAGCCAAATGGCTTTTGGAACTTTGGATGGTGAAGTTGCAGTGATAAACCATGAAAATGGGAAGATTGTTGCTTACATGCCACCATCTGGATCAAGAAACAGCATCTTAGGACTCTGTTGGCTTAAAAAGTACCCATCAAAGGTATCCATTAAGGTTTTCTGCTTATATTCTTTAGCTTAACCTATTTTAGTTTCACTAGGTAACTCAGTCATGAATAAAGTTTTCCAGAGTAGTCATAACAACTTTATTGTTCATGAAATAGATAAAGGATCAGAATGCAGGGTATTACCATGAAAACGATGTATCATAAAGTTAAAGTATCACCATCTGGATTTTTATTTTGAGATTGCGGTTCTACAATTGAAACCTGATTATTGTCAAAATTATCAGTTGCTTGCAGGTTCTGACAGTGGATTATTGAGATTGTTTGACATCAGTAATACAGAAGCAAAAGATGCAAACTATAATCACTCCGCCAATTCTATCGTATTTGACAAATTTGAGCAGTTGACTTCTGTCCATATCAACTCAACAGACGAACAGTTTCTTGTGAGTGGATACACAAAGAGCTTGGCTGTGTACGACATTAGTACTGGAAGGCGTTTACAGACGTTCAACAATCTTCATGAAGAACCCATAAATGTTGCTAAGTTTGCTCATCACTCACCCTTTATGTTTGCCACTGCTTCATTTGATCGCGATGTCAAGATGTGGGATCTTAGACAAAATGCACTTAGACCTTGCTTTTCAGCTACCAGCTCTAGAGGCAATGTCATGGCCTGCTTCTCCCCTGACGATCAATATCTGTTGGTTTCAGCTGTTGACAATGAGGTAACATCTATAGTTCTAGACTTTAGTAACTGTCAAATTTGACAAATCCGAAACGAGTATATGACTGATGATTACAAATGACCAGGTTAAACAACTACTGGCAGTTGATGGGAGACTTCACACAGATTTTGAGATAGCTTCAAGTGGAAGTCCACATAACTATACGCGTTCTTACTATATGAACGGACAGGACTATATAATTTCTGGCAGTTCTGATGAGCATGTTGTCCGCATTTGTTGTTCTCAAACTGGTAGGCGACTGAGAGATGTCTATTTTGAGGTAACATCTGTTGCTCCATATGCTTTATCAGCTGCTCTTATAGATCCCTGCGCCCTATAGCTTTGATCTACCTAGTCTGATTAACTTTTGTTGCTTTACCTGCAGGGAAGAGGTTCTGATAAATCTATGTTTGTGCAGTCTTTGAGGAGTGACTCTTTCAGGGTAAATAAAACATCTCATCTTTCAGTTTTGGTCATATTTAAAAAGAAAGATAGAACAGAGAATCACATTAGTTAGTGTGGCCATAGTAGTCATCCGTAACATTCTTGATGGAAGCACAAAAAATGTTCAAGTGATGCCATTACATTGGATAGGTTCATCCTGATAGTTCGCGCATTCAAGCTAATCACAGTCTAACCTTTTTGTGCTTTTTCCTGTTTCTGATCCCAGGAATTCAACATGAGTATCTTAGCGTCTTATGCACAATCGAACTCCAAATGTGATATAATCAAGGTATTTTGGCTTGTGCATGCGTCTTTCTTTGTTTGTGTGAAGATAGTTGAAAAATGTTAATTAAAGTCGTCTGTGCAGGTTAATATGCTATCGTCCAGTGAGGATGGTGATGAAAATGCCAACACAAAGCACTTTCAACCATCGTTTGGCCTAGGAGGTTAAACTCCTCACGCTAAACACACGAGTGCATCTATGTGCTTGTTGAAGTGTGACAAACCTCCCTCTTCAAGTTCAGCATCAACTTATGTGTGATTGTGTTCTGTCTGCGGTATTTGACGGATTGGCACCGAATTTCTATGTAAATGCAAGGTATCAAGTGAATAGCAATGGTTTTGTAAATAACTTGTGGTTGCACTTATCTGAGGATTGTACTGGTGGGATTATGTAGTATTTGGTAGCGGCTGCGAATCAAATGTAAATATCATATGCTATATGTTCAGCACCACTACTAAGTGTAAGTGTAACCATCAGTGGAACTTTGCATTTTCTTTTATCTGCATATATGATCACACCTTACAAGGCTGCAACAGTGTTGAGGTTTCTCAAGTTGTGCTTACATCTGCTTCCTTGATGATAAACAACAATAACAAAACCTCAGTCTAAATCGCCATCTCAAATGGGGTACTAGGGGAGTCTGATGTATGCAGCCTTACCCCGAAAAATCGGGAGACTGCTTCCTTGATGATAGATAGATACAAATGACTAAGTGACAAACTGACTACTACTGTTTGATGGATACTAGAATACACTACAAACATCAAACATGTAAGCCGAAGTCCGCTTAGGACTACCAAGATACGTAGCATAAGCCGTTAAGCTACACGATAGATTAGCATGCGTATACACAGGTCATTATGCATCGCCTAACAAATGCAAATGATCACAACTCGGAAGGTCAGATAAGGGCAAACACTTGTCTCAGTATGCGTCCTATGCATCAATAAGTTCACTGTCTGTTTTCTAAGTTGGCCGAGTTCTTCTGACAAGGTCACCGAACTTTAGGTTCAGATAAAAGATTCTCTAGATACATCATGACCTACTAAGCTGTTCTTTCCCACCTTTATTTATGTTATAAGTATCCAACCTTGTTTCAGTGCTGAAGCCCTTCATCTCTAAGTTCACATCACCTAAAAGTTCCATCCCCTCTGACGGGAAAAGATAAATAAACGAACGAAAAATGAAGCTTGTTATTGCAGGGTTGTTACTTGTCCTCTGTATGAACTCATTGCTTGAACCTGCCACGGCGCTGGCTGATCAGGCAAAGGTGCATCCAAGTAAGAAGCTCCTTCTTCGGTGATCTGCTTGATTTGCTAGTTTTGAGCTTTACAAATTCACTAATAAAATATCCATTTTCTAAGCTCTATAGTTATGAAATGATGCAGGTCTCTGTGGGTCGAGATGTGGAGGGAGGTGTAGCAGAGCAGCATACAATGACAGGTGCATGAAGTATTGCAACATCTGCTGCCAGAAGTGCCAATGTGTTCCTTCAGGTACCCACGGCAACAAACATGAGTGTCCTTGCTACAGAGACATGGTCAACAACAAGGGTACCCCCAAGTGTCCTTAGACAGCTGAAGAAAAAATTGTGGCTCAGGGTCTCATCCTATTATAGATAGTTATAGATGCATAGTTATAGATGCGTAGATTATGGTGTGTTTGTTTCACTTCAGACTCACAAATAAACAGGTGATGCCACCCGAAACATCACTATTAGTTTATCACCTTGAATGATAACCTAATGGATTTCATATATTCTAGTAATTCAATTTCTGATAAACCTCTTATTGTGCCAGGCTGCCAGTATTACTTTTCATTGTGTATGATGTATCTCAACTATTACAGTGAAATAATCCGTTCATTGATAGCATAATTAAAGAGTGTATCTGTCCCAAAGATGTCTGAGTAAATAAACAATGCTAATATGAATTATGTATAAACTGTACCTGTGTACCAACAAATTATTATGTATAGACTGTGGTATAGAAGAGAAAGCGCTAGGTTTTGGTTCTCTTTTATGATTTCAAGCTCATTTTTAAAGACGCAAAAGATCACAGCAACTGCAAGCTCACTTTTGACGGGATTCTTTTAGTACAGACCATAAATGGCGCTACAAAGTACAAACAGCAAGTACTTTGGGCAAGCTGATGCCTGATTTACGAAAGTCCAGTATACATTTTTTAATACAGATACAAGTATACAACATGGAACAACTGATAAACTTCAAGCCATCAGTCCATCACCTTTCTAAGTTAGCCCCTTCTAGCACAATTTTGCTGTAGATTTCTCAAGATAGTAAGAAGCCTAGTAGCCTGCAGAAACCAAAAAAAAAAAACAGAACAACATTAAAAATGAGCAAGATCACCTGAGCAAACAATTTAGCATGAAATCAGTGCAATATTTTAAACTATACAATCACCATACCTTTTCTCTGCCCCTTGGTGTGCCAGTTTTTGACAAGATCACTAATGATGGTACAGCACCTTCTTCGAGAACCGTCCTACAATATCTGTTCTTATCTGAACAAAGATGCACAAGTGCTGCAGTGGCATTCTCTTTTGCCCTTGCTGAACCCAACTCCACTGCCTCAACCAGGAGGGGTATGCCTTCTGCTTGAGAAATAGCCGTTCTTCCCTCAGGGAGTGTTGCAAGATTTGCTAACACAACCACAGCCCTATCAACTAAACCATGAGCTGGGTCCATCAACTCAATGAGATGCTTCACTGCACCAGATTTAACGATTTCGAGCCTATTCTCATTACATGTGGACAAGTTGAACAAAGCAGTGGCTGCATCCTTCTTACCACGGGGAGTTGCATTCCCTAGTAAGTCCACCAACGGACCAATTGCGCCGGACTTTCCAATCCGCTTTTTGTTGTCGTCGAAGACCGAGAGGCTATATAGGGTGGCAGCTGCATTCTCCCGAGCCTCAGGGGTTCCGGTTCGAAGGACGTGAATCAGAGGCTCAATTGCATTAGCATTTGCAATTGCGATCTTGTTGTTGTCGTTGATAGACAAGTTGAGCAAGGCAGTCACGGCGTATTCTTGTGTCATAGGGTCAGTAGACTTAAGGAGCTCAACCAGTGGGATGATGGCACCAGAGCTTCCGATCAAGGTTCGGTTGTCCAACTCCTTGGCGAGCAGCCGGAGCTGAAAAGCCGCTTCTCTTACGGTCTCAAGTGATGAGCTTTTCAGGTCCTCCACCAGTCTTCTGACACCAATTTCAAACTCTGTAGCATTGCTGTGCATTTCTGAAACTGGTGTAGATACAAGCATGGGAGAAAATCTAGTTGGCTGAAGCCAGAGTTTCCGATTGTGCCTTCTATCAGAAAGTCCTATCACAGATGCAGGTTCTATTTCAGTTGCGCTTGGTGGCTCAGCAGAGTTCATATCTTTATCTACCTTGCATTTATCTTCCATTTCTTTAGGTGCTGATATCTCATGCTCTTCACATTGTTCTCGGGATAAATTGGTATATGAAACCATGATGATCTCCAAGTAAATAATGTTATGCCGTATAAGATATATATTGGTCTTCAATCCAAATTCTGTAAGAACAATGAAAAGAAGCTAACATGATATATACTTTGAGCTAGAAAAGTTCATCCAAAGTCAAGTTAGTGAATATATAGTAATCAACCTCGTCATGAAAAAAGCTACAAAAGTAGCTAAGCGAAAGAGCCTACCTCTTTCACTATCCAACAAGAGTCACAATGAGATGCATAAAATCATTAAGATGAACATACATAATAGTGATAACCCAAACAAAAAGTAAAAACCTGCTAATACTAACTATACTCAGACAAACAAAAAATAAAAATACAACATGATTGAGTTAAGAAATGCTAAACTTGAAATCTATAAGGGAAAGAGATCGAAATCGAGAGAGAATTTACCTGTAGGAGTATGTGACAGGAAGCTGGAAATTGGCCGTGCAGAACAGAACACAACAAAAGAGCAGCTTAGCTTGGTTTTAATGATGATATACTCGTACTAATTAGGTAGTGGTACTGGTGGTAGACTTTGAACATGATCACCTAATTTACCTTTGAATTTCAATACAATTTCCTGAATGTCTCTTTACGTGTCGCATTTGCTACCCCTTAGGGTGTTGACCATTTACTTGCTATATATGATCATCAAAGACTGCCGAGATTTGTTTCTGTTGTTTTTCCATCTATGTTTTGATCACTATAACGATTCGCAGGAGAAAGAAGATTCGTGATGCTTAGTCACTCCCATCTCTATAGTGGGCGTAGAGCGAACTAGAAAGTTTTATATTTGGCTACCACGTCAGTATTAACGTGTTGCAGTTTGTATTTCGTCATCTATATGCTTATATGTGTTCAAACTGCTACAAGACTTCAAAGAGGGGAAAAGGATTGCAACGCGTGATTAGTAGTAGGGACATGTTTAAGTTAAAGACGAGAGCAAATTTTCTCCATTAACTTGAGGGTCAAGTGTTTTTATGTGAGAGAGAAGAAGCTATTTTTTTAATCAGAAAAAAAAAAAATCCCCTACCCCCTTCACAATAATACACTTCACTTGACCCTCAAGTTAATGGAGAAGATCCTGCTTCGTCAAAGACTAATGTTTTTTGGTTTTTAAAAGAGTAAATCCACCTTAATTTCCGTTCAACCAATCTAGTGTGTCCTTAACGAGGAGGACAATCAAGTAAAGTGAAAAGGGATTACACCACAAGTAAAGCTTAAGGCAAGTAGGCAACTATGATCACTATTAGCTTGTTTCGATTACTGTACTTATTGTTTTTGATTTATAACTACTAGATTAAGCCCCCATCCATAAGTAATTAGAGTACTTATTGATTTGTTTACGATATTCTAAAACGTGTCTATATCCTTTTTCATATAAACCAAAATATAATTGTCAAAATATGCCCCTTCTTCTTTGAAATGTTGTATATTATATGACGTCGCTTTCAATTGGTAATAAGAAATCTTAATTTCTCCTTCATGATCGAATATCCAAGTTTTGACGGTCAAGATTTACCTCTTTGGGCACGTTTTTTTTCAAGTTAATCAATTTAACTTAACTTTTTACTTAATTATTTTGATATACAAATACTTATCACACCTTATCAAGATAGAGTTTTGATAAACTTAGTGAGATTTTTTTAATGATCTACAAAGAATTACCGATGAATATCGGTGTCACAACTTCTTCCGACCAAAAGAAATGAGTTGAACTGAACTTAAATTAAGTTTTTAGACCTTGTAGAGAACATGCCCTTTCTCAATTCCAAATTTCACCATCAAATCAATTGTAATTTTACCAACAAGTGGTTGGTGTGAGTAGTCGGCACTCACCTCCCTTAAGTAAGGTCTCCGATTCGAGCCTTGTGAATAGAGAAACCACTTAATGGGAGCATAATACCTCTTAGCGAGCCGACCCGGTGTGAATATGATTGACATAGTCTAAAGGACTTAGGTATAACTATGGTTTAAACAAAAAAAATCAATTGTAAATTTGTTATGATAACTAAACACTTTATTTGTTCCTATTTGTGCTCGTACTCTGTAAGGTAGTTTTTGCGTTTTTATTTATACTTTATTTACGCGCACTTAAGCCTCTCATGTTTATCCCACGATTTTATATTTTTATGATTACATTGTTTTCTAAAGATCTTTTATTTTGCAGGAATAAATCTTTCAAATCGGGGTAAAGTTACGTACATCAGGCTCCCTCAGTACTCCATATGAGATGGGATCGCAATGTGTGTTGTTGTGGTTGATATTGTTAGAACTTTAGAACATTAAATTGACCGATTAGATTGAAATGAATCAGATTGTGATTAGAAACAAAATTCAACTCAGTTTTTTTTTCTTTTTTAATGGAACAAATAGTGCAAAACTTCTGTGTCAGCCAAAGGCCTTGAGCCACCTTTTCACCACCTTCTAACCTTCTTTATCCGATGGTTCCCCAACTTCCACCCACCCGAATTAATAAAGCCCACAAAACAAAACCATTTGTATTCAACTCATACGGAAGGAAATATATAGAAGTAGAAAAAAAAGAAAGAGACGAAAAAAAAACCCTCACTGCTCAACTGATCATTAATTCCTCCAGATCGCGGCCTGCCTTCCCCAATCCCCTCTTTTATACTCACACGGCACACACACACACAGAATAATATTCTTTTCATTTCAGTAAACATACATATAACCACCCAAATGCAAACAAAACACCGCAATCACAAATAACCCAAAAAAAAAAAAAAATAACAACAAATAATGGACCACTATAAGGAACAAAGAAGCAACCACAAGGCAAAATGCTGTTGCTTTGTGATAATCGCAGTGATAATATTCATAGCATTATTATTCACAATATTAGCAGTGACAGTCTTCAAGGCCAAGAAACCCATAACCACCGTTAACTCAATATCCGTCCGTAACATGGACGTATCCTTCAACGCCCTACAATTAAACGTCGACTTCAACGTGTCTCTCGACGTGTCCGTAACCGTTAAGAACCCAAACAAGGTAGGGTTTAAATACGCGGGCAGCTCGGCTTTCTTGGATTATAGGGGTAAGGAGGTCGGTCAGGCACCTATACCACCCGGGCACATCTCTGCCGGGCAGGCTATGCCCTTGAACGTGACCTTGACACTTATGGCTGATAGGTTCGTGTCCGACGTTCGGAATTTACTAGCTGATCTATTGTCCGGTACGATACCGATGTCGACACATACGCGTATATCTGGGAAGGTGCCAGTTTTGTTTTTTAATGTTCATGTTGTTTCGTTTGCCACTTGTAATATGAATATTTCGGTTGCTAATAAGTCTCTTGCTAACTCGGATTGTACTTACAAGACGGAGTTGTAAAGACAGACGAAGGCAAGGTGATTAGATGAGATTAGTAGTGGAGTAATTAATTGAGTTTTGTAATACTTGGATCTTACGAGTATTAATTATTTGACTACATAAGAGCATATCTTGTTTTAGAATCCTGTTTTACTGTAGTTACCTTTTTTTTATTGCCGGTTTGCTCTGACTATATCCAAACCCGACCCGGGTCATATACGTGATTGTGGTGGATGTTACAGTTGTATATCCCAACAAGAGTCTCTGTATAGGTTGAGGCTCGAACTCAAGACATCACTTAAGTGGTTGAAGGCTTGAAGCTATTTAGAACTCAAACCAACCCATATTGGTTACTATAGTTACTTTAGTAGTTTGTAAGTTTGTTGGTTAGTATATAATTTTGTTACTGCATCTGGATATATAGACATTTTTATGTTTAGATGTTATATGATTGCTTTGCAAACTGAAGTTTGACTGATCATGTCTACGTGTAACGTTCCTTGCACAACTGGACCATCATTAGTGTGGCAGTGCGCCAGTGCATATTCTGATTATTCTCTCTGATACTCTTTTTTATCCAAGGTTACCAATCCTTTTGGTTCAATAGTCATTAATAAAATAGTGTTTTACTTTTACAGTTCTACCGATTGCTTTTGAGTAGCTGAAAAGTTTGTTTTCAAGGGTATGTTGAAAGTTGCACATCTCTAGTAGGTGGGCTGATACCTGGTTAATTCTGTACCTATCAATCCGAACTTTCTGTGCCGGCAAAAAGAGGGTTACCTGACTTACCTCTCAACAAGAACGATGTATGTGTCGAACTGATTTTTCAATTAGCAGCTGCTTAAATTCACGTGTGCTGACTGCTGAGTGTACGAACCTATGGATCTAACTTGTAACTGAAGATAAAGTGACAAACATCATCAAAATGGAAGAGAATGAATGAATCAGGGTATAACACATCACAGGAAAAGAAAAACTAGAGCTAGAAAGGACATTTTGCAATTATGAGGTTCCATTCAGTTTGAAATTAGAGTACATCTGCCTTTGTAAAAACTACTGTAAAGACTATGGAATATTGTAGAGGAATTTTGATAGTACATCTGAATCAGTTTGGCTGAACACCGGTCTGTCCACACTTCAGGCATTTCATGCTGTGAAGAACATCAGAATGCTTTGCACTCGTCTTCATCTCCAATTTTGTGAAGAAACAAAAATCAAGTATAGCTCTGAACTTGTGTGGTAGTAAACGGTCAAGTGTTACCAGCAAAATCTTGGAACTGACCAGTATGACTCCTTATTGTTGTTCATTCACAATGGATGTCAGTTCTTGTTCAGAGACAGCAGTGTCGCTATTAACAGGTTTGTACGTTATAGTAGTTTCTTGCCTCCATCTCCATACGAACCAAACTCCGTAGACAGATAACCCCAACATCAATGTTACAATAATTCCCACGACGACTACCAAATAATGCTGGTGCCACCAACTCCTGTATCATTGTAAAAGACCAAAGTCACAAAAAGAGCTTCACATACATATACATGAAAAATAATCCAACGTTCATTTCAAATTTTTCAAAACTGGATAAACAATTTTCCCATGTTTAATAATTACCAGAGTGTCCAGCAAGCTCAATTGCTAAAGTACATGTCTTAGGAACTAGGACAGACTAATAACATTCCCTTTCCTGTGCGAGAAAGGATTGGCAAATGTTCAAAAAGCAAAAATATTTTACATGGCACATAATGAGGAGCAACCTGGTAGATTATTTGAAAATTGGCAAATATGCATGGCCTTTTATGTGTGCCATAAATCCATAATACTTTCAGATAGATCATTTTGCTATAAACTGGCTGATATAATAGCTTAGTCCTTGTATATAAGCTCTTGAGTTACAAATGATAAGAAAACCTTATTAAAGGGGTAAGTTCACCGAAAGGAGACATAATATTTAAACAGTAACATTTACCGCTGAACAGGTGGCTGAGTGTTCCATTTCAACAATTTATAATGGCCGAAGGTCTCCGGAAGTTGGACGCTGTTTTTAGCTAGACGAGTAAGTATGTTCTGTGCAAGAAGAGAAAGAAGGTGAATTGAGATACCAGTTTCTTCTCCAGGTTAAGAAGTAGTTTAGTAAGGTTATGACAATACCATGGCAGTAGCATTCGAAAAATACTCAGTAGATCCTTCTGGGTAAATGGACCATGTTACTAGAGAGCCGTTACCACTTGAAGACATATTTAGAAAATGAACCTGAAATGCACAAGGAGACGAATAAAACGGACAGAAAGTTTATGTCATAAAACTTGCAAATGATTGTCAACGACCAAAACAACATGCCTTAATCCCAAAACCAATTTGGGGTCCCCTAGTAAAGACCAAATTAGATTCGCACTACCTACATACACAAACACACACTTACCTGTGAACTATTGACCCCTAACTCCTGGGCAATTGAACTAGACAGTTCTGAAATGCGCGGTTTTAGGTCCGACTCTTTTATGCTCAATGACATATCAAATGTAATTACCCCAATAAGTTTCTCCGCTGCAGATATGATAGTCACATGGGTTAAAAGCAAAAAGTTAGGTTCAGGGAAAAAAACAAAACGCATCAGTATGCTCAAAAGTCACATGGTTTCTTGACATAACATCAAAACCTTTCAGGGAAACATTAGTAGTTTGCCTGGGTATTAACCAGTTGAAGCCACAAAAACTACTAGGCATCAAGTTATTTATTAAAAAAATCATACTATCATAACTCAAATATCAAGGATTTTACAAACTTGCAAATATTTATTGCCATGCAAAGAACAAGGGACTTGATAATCATTGTACCTGGGATAACATCCGGTGATCCATCAGGAGCAGATGCAGGAGGAATACTAACAGTGGAAGCCTCGTCAATAAAAGGAGCTGGTGCTAGTGAAGTTCCGGATTTGTTTAGTCTCTCAAACAACTCAGAGCAATTGGTCTTCCAGAAACCGACTTTCAAGTTTTGACGATCATATGTCACAAGAGTATTACGAACAACAATTCCTATTTAGGTAAAGTGGTCAGACGATCTGGCTTAAATTTTTAGGGGTACATCCCAAAAGATAGATGCATACGGAAAAATCAAACCATACCTCCTAAAAGGGTTGTCGGATCTTTCCCATTTTGGAAAACACCCAGGCAATATGCCCCTGGCACCTTTGAGTGCTGCAAATGGACATATAAGGGATATTTTGATCATTTTGAAATGCGCTACATAGAAGTGAAACTAGACTATACCATAACTTTTGAAGGCTAAGAATGACATAAACTAAAACAAAATAAAAACCAAAAAATTACCTTGAATAAATAGTTTTCTGGTGATAGTGAATACTTTTGGCCAGTTTCAAAGACCATATCAACTGTTGGAAATGTTTTGGAGAGTTTTGAAACATCACTGAGCAACAAAAGTGTAACATAAGTCGTTAAAGAACATAAAACCACTTGCACGATCCTGCGAACATACAAGCACTGACCAAAAGTTACCTTTCACCACCAGAAAAGCAAATGTCATTATAATTTGGATCAGGACCGCGGATTTGTTTTAAGCCACTTAGCTCCGTCATGATCTGCATGCACAATATATATTGAACTTTACTAAACTGGAAAAAACTCAATCGAACTGAACTAAAATGAACTGCTACATTTGAGCTTTACTTAACACAGCCTAAAACATTGCAACATCTGGAAACAGTCTCCCGATTTGAATTTTTTCGAATCGGGGTAAGGCTGCATATATCAGGCTCCCTCAGTACCCCATCTGAGATGGCATTTACTGGGATTGTTGTTGTTGTTGTTGTTGTTGTTGTTGTTGTAGCCTAAATCATTGCAACACTTCTATCTGAGGTATCACTTTGACCAATCTATACCACAACCATGACCAGATGAACTCTTATGCTACCCTTACTAAAGATGCAAAAGCAATTCCAAGGTCCAACTACAAAAGGTGACATACATGTAGATCTTGACTTAGACGGAACAGCATTTCAGCTGGAAAAACAGAGCAAAGTAACATCCAGGACAAACATTTCAGAAATATTTAATTCAACTTCTGTTTCAGGTAGCTAAGCAGTATCCACATTTAAAATAAAAGGAGATGACACCGTTGGAGGATATAAACGTACAGCATGCTTAAAAGCGGCAAAAGCTGCTTCTGGTAGATAGGCATATGTTGTACCACTGTCCAGCACAGTTCCATGTTTTCCATCAAAAACACTGGGCTTTACAGGCAGCTTCTTTCCAGCAACATGTAACTCTCTCAGGTCGATATTGTAATAAGGACTGTTGACATCCCAAAACTAGGGTAAATGTGTCAGACGTTTAGGAAGATATTTACAGGTTGCACATGATTTATGGAATTTCTTCCAATTCATACCTGCGATCGGGGTCAGATTTGGTAAAGGCCATGTCTGAAGGGTGAGAGATTTGACCAAGAACCATTGCACCCCCACCGATATCCATCCCACCATAACAAAGCGAAAAAGAATCATTGATCACACCTTTATCAACAAGCTGATCCACAATACTCAGGTCACCACGACCCAGTCCCATTATACCATCAGCATGCTGACTATATAGGTCACCAGTTTCTGCATTTTCACAACCAAAAACTGCTTGCTGGGGCTTAAGTGCACTCTGATTGCCAAAAGAAATAATATCTTCTCCAAGAATACCACTGCTTGTACTCATCTCAGCATAAGTTCTCTCATAAGTACACTGCGAATTCTCAGCATCACAAGTACAGTCAGGATTGCACTGCACTGCATGATATGAGGTTGAAAGATCTGGCTGGAACTTGGGATCCTGC
>ONZK01002063.1:36685-51750 GCA_900322385.1 Pharnaceum exiguum | reverse complement strand
TGGGGGGGGGAGTCGAAAGAATTATCTCTATCTTTCAGCGTAAGTGATTATGGACTATAGCAAAATGGCTACAAAACCTTCCGTCTTTATATTTTAGTAAAGTTACAGGAAGTCACTTCAGTGCAGTTATGCTATTAGGGTCAATCTTGGAAACGGCCTCAAGAAAACAAAACAGGGGAAAGGTTGCTTACATCCTAACCCCGAGCACCACCACTGAACGGGGGATTACACTATACTCCGTACATTCTAACATACTAGTGCTTATCGTCCAAATTTGAATTAGTTGTCTACTTGATAATTAAAATTACACTAAGCAAGTACCATGTTGTATTATCACTCCCAAATCATCATACATTGCAATCCTAAAATCAAAAGATCTTTCCTTTTCATTCTAAATTAGAATATACAAAACCTCACAGATCCACCAACCAAACCAGCTAGTACTAACTCTCTACCAGCATAGATAATATGGGTTAACATCATCATATGACAGAAAAAAAAGTACCTGATGATTGCCACACTGATCACAGGAAGAACAAGGCACATAGGTGACCGTACTTCCAGTATCAACAATCAACGCAAACTCCTGCGCCGGCGTCCCAATGTATAGCCTCGTCGTATAATATCTATAAATTAAAAAAGAAACAATTAACAAAAAGCAGAAACCACAATCAAATTAAATTAATCAAAATGAAATTAAATAGAAAATTAGATGGCTGACTAACCCATTGGAAAGGAGATCATCGTAGAGGCGCATATGAGCATTGGGAGCGAGGTTCTGGAGGTGACGTCGGCGTGCGTCGAGGAAGCTTCTAGAAGAAGAAGAAGAGTTGTGACGAGGAGAGAGAGTGAGGGGTAACAGGAAAGGAGGCTGTGGATCGACGGCGAAGGAGGATGTGAGAGATAGGAGAGAGAGTGTGATTAGATATAATATTTTGGATGTTGTTACGGCGGTGATTTGATATCCTCGCCGCGCCATTTGGCGGCGATTGGCAGAGGTGTGGCGTTGACCCTTGACTTCAAAAAAAAGAGAAACAGAAATTGTGATTTTGTTTTTAATTTTCTTTTCCTTTTTAAAGAGAGGTGTAATGTAAGAGTTTGGGAAAGTGAATACTGAATACAATGAGTGAATCTTGTAAATGGGAGAACTGAAGTGAGTTTAGGAAAAAGGGGGGACGGAGGATGTTTTGTGAAGGAAGTAAAGTGGTCAGTCTGTTGACTTTTTTTTTTATTTATGTTTTTAGATCAGATCATGCAGGACTGCTGATTTATTTTCTTTATAAAAAAATTTAAAAAAATATTGTGTGAAGCCATTTCATAAACGAGAGGGGTCATCATTGATTACCCGCAAAGTTATTATTGTTGTTCTAATAAAAAAAGTTATTATTGTTGTTTATCTAAGAGGTGATTAATGACTACCCAAAGAGTTCACATAATTGGTTATGTATCTATCATCGTACAGTTGACGGTAGAGATTGTAAGTTGAAACTTGAAACATGAGTGGTTGAATAGTTTATTTATTTTTTGGGACAGAAGAAGTGGTTGATTAGTGTAAACATGACCCATCATTATTAATATAATGCCTTATTATTATTATGTCTTGTAAACTGAAAAAGTAGGATAAAATGAAGAGTGTAAATGACTAAACGTTACATAATACAGATCGATTCAATTTGGTGAAGATAAGATCTTTAGATTCAGTTCAATTAATTCATCTGGAAATAGACATGCCTGGATTGTTCAGATACAGAAGTGTCCTCTCTTGGTAAGATTTTCCAGGATACCTGAGAACTGGTACAGTTAGAACTTCAAAGAGTTGGAAATCAGAATAGCTACTGGAGTACTGGTACACAATGCTAGATGAGGTTGGTGCTTGACCAAAGATACGGTCAGCTGAAAAGACTATTTCGTCTAACATCAAACTTAAGTTACATGTATGGATTATGAGATGGTTGCAAATATGAAGCATAACCAGGCGTAGCAGCAGGATAGAGCTCTCTGGCTCTGCTTTCTTGAGGATGGTAATACAATCTATGGTCGCTCGCCTGAGCATGATTATAGACAGATTGGCCAGGAACTGGATATGGATAGGTGCTTGGAACTGTAGAAGCATATCTCTGTTGATGCACAGGATATGGTAGTCTCTCGCGCGAGGTTGATGGGCTCCGCTTTACAAAACCAGAGCCACGACCTCGAGATTTCTGAAATCCCCCATCAGTCCGGGGCTTCTTTTCCAGCCGCCAAACTGCAACCCCGTCTTCTGTCCTCCTTTTCTCCAGCTGGGCAAGCCTAATGCGAAGTGGATCAAGAGGATAGTCAGCTTCAAGTCCATACTCTTCAACACATTCAACAACGGACTTCAGAGCTACATGTTCTCGAGCATTACAGTCCTTCTGCATAAACGAGAGAAGGGTAATCAACATCAATTGATCGAGATATTCACTACAGAGGCTTCCCAGATACCTTCAAATAACAGTTGTAACAATCTACAAACTACAGAGGCTCAATGGGGGTGCTGGGGGGTTAGGATGTACGCAACCTTTCCCTTGTTTTGAGAGAAGAGAGGTTGTTTGCGAGATTGACGCTAAATGCATTAAAGTATTAAAATCCCGCAACTTCACTAAAAATAAGAAGTACCGGAAGTTTTTTTAGCCATTTTGATCTAGTCCGTAATCACCTAAAGCTGAAAGATGGTGATAATTCTTTCAACTCCATAGGCAATGGACAATTGTAACAGTCTACATACTCTAAGAAAATTATTTCATACCCTTGCAGCTGCACTGCCGTTTGACTGAGACTTTCTCCTTAACTCTTTCAAGTATGTCTTCAAGAGAAAAACAGGAGGAAACACTTCGGACAGCTGGAATGCTTGTATAAAATGAACGGCATCTATCTGTTTTCCACGACTGATCAATGTTTCAACTATACCTGCAATGTCATTCAAGGAGCACGTGTTTGAAATTTTAAACAGAGACTCCACTCAACTGAATATCTAAACACCCAAGACTTGTGTGCTCTATCTATCTAATATTTCACAAAACCAACAAAATGGCTTGGGGGAAACCTAGGAGGAGCGTGCTCTTTGTCGAATCATCAGAAGAGTCACCATGGCAGAAGTTTATTTAAACAAAAAAATACCAACCTGGTATCTTTTCTGACAACTCAAGAGAGCGGCAGAGCGCAGTTGCCTGCCTGTGATGAGCAACTGCAAGGACGTACTTGCAGAGCTCATTGTTGTCATACTCTGAGGCAATCCTAAAGGTCGCTAGCAGTCGCAAGAATCCCTCTGCTTCCAATGAATTTTCATTGGTAGCATCAGCCAATATAGGCTTCCATTCTTCAGCAATAGCCTTAGCTTGCTGCTTAATTTCAGGCGTAAGATAGATATCCGCAGCAAAGCCAGCCTTCGACAGGAAGGCAGACAAGGCTTCCAGAAGTACTAAACAAGACTTATGCATGCCATGACTGGCAGCATCTTGACTTTCGCCCTGTTGGGCCAATTGTTTGGGAGGGGAAATTCCCGTCAGTGCATCTAGCACCAATCTGGTAGGAAAAGTCGCACTAACAAGTGCAACAGAAAGTTGATCCCTAACTGTAGCAGAAGAGTACCTAGGGTTTTCAATTACAAAATTTAGAAGTCCTTTGGCATCCATCTGCTCACAAAACTGTGTCAGCTCTTGGCACAGATGCTTAACATCTTCGATGCTTTCCTCTGTCGTTTGAGGGGATCTCTGTTCTCGGACATCAAGAAGTGTGTTTTCAACATCAGCAGAACCTCTTACCTGAGAAACTGGGTTACTAAGTACTACAGCTTCAGCAATAGCAGCCACGGCAGCATCTTTTAGCTCCTGCACTTTGTCCAACATATCTAGCTCCTTAGTAACAACTGCCGCCTCTTTTTCAGCTAACAACATGCGATTAGATTTCTCTCTTTCTGCATAGTCTTTCTCCTTCGCATCAAGCTCTTCCAGTTTCTTTTTCATCATGGACTCCAAGTTACGAAAATGTGATTGAACATCATTCCACTGAACATTGCCAGTGGAGGTGTGAGCTTCCACCACAACAAATGCCTTATGCAAGTCTTCCATCAGAGACGATACCTCAGTTAAAGACGTTACATTGGAGCTAAGAACCACTTCTGTATCAGCCATTACTATTAAACTATTGGGAAACGCTGCAACGTACATTCCAAAACCCATATTAGTGTACAAATCCCCTAACGTTAATTAGAACACTTCAACAATAACAATAACAATAACAATAACAATAACAACAACAACCCAGTGTTATCCCGTCTCAGACGGGGTACTGAGGAGGTCTGATGAATGGAACCTTACCCTGAAGGAGACTGTTTCCGAAGATGACCCGCGAAGAGGAAACATAACTAGAGCACTTATTAACTAAAAATTCCCGATTTTAAGTAAGTAGTTGAAGTATGATAATCAAGCAAGCAATAATAGAAGGCGGGCATCGACCGTAGATAGAGCTCTAGTTGTTCTATGATAGTTCAAATAAGAGAACAAAACCCTCAACAACGAGGAGGAACCAACCAACTTACAACAACAACAACAACCCATTATAATCCCATCTCAGATGAGGAGGTCTGATGTATGCAGCCTTACCCCGAAGGAGACTGTTTCCAGAATGACCCACGAAAAACCTTTATGAAAACCTCTTTGCCCCGCCGTGATGGCGAACCAACCACCTTCTAACTGAAATCAAAATGACAATGCCATCTTTGTTGCTATTCCATAAGAAAAACACAGAAAAATCGGCCGAAGAACGGTATTGTTGTTCAGCCAAACATGTCCAGTAAAACAAAGTTTTTTCCATCTCTCTATAAACAAAGTTAAGCCAGCCGAGCTTAAATTGACTATTTCCAAACACCGGGCAATTAATTAAAGAGACAAAAAGTATACATACATTGATAGTCTATATTTATTTATAGTCAATTAAAATTGGGGGGAATTGACAATTGATATCTGATTAATAAAATTGAATGAATAACATATCAGGGGAAGGGCGAGAAGGAAACAGAAATTGAATGGGAAAACGTACCTGGAGAAAAATTAGATGAACCCTAATTCGGGAGGTACGACTTATGAGTGTTGTGAGCTGTGTTGGGGTGGAAAGGGGACGGTACGGTATTAACAGAAAAATATCTTTGGCGGAATTGATTTTCCCCGCTCTGTTTGTGTGAGCTAAACTAGTCAGGAATGGGAGTACAAAAATGAATTCAGCGTTTTTCTCAAATCCCAAAAAACGAATTCACCAACAAAAAACTAATTTTGTTTCCTATGAGGCACTCTATTTAAAAATAGAAAAATTGTATAAACCCGTTTTATATTTGATACTGCGTTTTAAAGACCCTTCGGGTAGTTATTAATAACTCAAGAGTAAATAATAATGACTTTTCTCTCCAAGTCTCATATACACCTTATTAAAATAGGTTAATACAAATTTTTCTCATTTAAAAAAATTTAAAATCAAAATGAACATCAAACTGTTCTCCTCACTAATTTGATGATTTAACTAGTTCAATTTGATTAATATTAAAATGTAAAATTTGGTCAATAAGCAGTCAAAATTGGCCAAAACCAATTTCATACCACTCCATTTCTTAGTCCGGTCCAATTTTCAGAACACTAGTTACAACTTACAACTTACAACTGCAAAGTATTGATTGAGTAATGAAGAGATTTGAATCTATAATTTTAATCAAAATTATGACCAAGATTTCCATATATTTGATAACCTGAGCTCGGAATTTGGGTTGTGTCATTGTGTGTGTTTATCGTACTGATTACATGCCGGAAGTTCATCAAAAACAATCCTTTGTCAAGCCTACAGTGGTTGTCCTATTGCTAGGTTATTACTTAACAACTTGTATAAACGTGTTATATAAACGAGTGATAGATCTTTGCAATCGGATTGGGAGCTCAAATGAGCAAATGTGTAAAGTTCCTCCAGCAGTTGCATCAACAAGCATTAGACAAACAGTGAAAAGTGAAAGTTCTTCCTCCTAGAATGCAATTTCCATAGTTTGCCAATTGACATACATGCTGGGAAACTGTTTGGTATTCAGCAGTAAATGAGTAGTAAGCGCAAGACAAGAAGCTACATACGAGTATTATTTACATACTAGAATCACCGGAAACAAAAGTGACAGCAGAATCCACAGAGACCAGCCAAAATTAGAAAATCACACTGCGCAACTGTCTGAATCCACCAGTGATTTGAGCCTTCCGCTACCTGCAAATTGAAGGTATACTGAGTTAAATAGACCGAAATCATTCAGCTCATCATCTCGCTTCCTCAGGAACTGATGAAAATACAATTCAAGACCACCTTAATTAGACCTTCCAAACACTGGTCATACTAAACACC
This sequence comes from Pharnaceum exiguum, assembly GCA_900322385.1. Lineage (NCBI taxonomy): Eukaryota > Viridiplantae > Streptophyta > Magnoliopsida > Caryophyllales > Molluginaceae > Pharnaceum > Pharnaceum exiguum. Next base: position 45,363 of record ONZK01002063.1, on the reverse strand, counting down.
TCTTCAACCTGCTTAGACGCCAAAATTACCAAAACACAAATTTCCTTCTCTACTTAAATAGACAACAGATACGAACTGACAGCGCCATACCAACAATTCAATATCACCTAATGTTATGACCTTTTGCTTACAACTCAAGGCAGTAGAATCAGCTTGAAAGAACAAATCATTTCATGACGGATAACAATTTTTGCTAAGGTCACTACTTGACACAAAGAGAAGTCCTACGCGGAATGAGCCAGAGCCAACAATGTTTTTCCATGACAACATAACTGGGAGTAGTAATGTTAGTGCAAATAACGTGCTTAGGTCTGTTCTTGAAAATTTTCAGCTTTCAACCAACTAGAGTCTAGTGATCTAAGCGTACATCACCAAACAGAAAACTCTGAAACAGAAACAAGGGAAGTGTCGTGCACACAGCATATTTCACTACACGGCGAAACAATTCAACAAGTTAAACACTTTCCAAGTCTTGTGAGAAAGCATGAATTCTATCATTGAAATAACAAAAGGGATTCGGAATTACTCGTGTAATTGCCCAATCCATACTGACAACAAAGGTCTACAGAACAGTGTGCCTGAATCATGAATGTACAAGAGTTAGAGAGTACCATGATTGCTAACTACTTGTGATAAACTGGGAGCTCGTTAATCCCTTTCAGGAGTTCCAGCATCTTCATTATCTTTAACCCTCAGAATGTGTACCTACATATCAAACACAGATAAAACAAAGCTTACAAATGAATATGTTCCTATACACAGTATATATTCATCAATGTCCGACAAACGAGGGACTGAAAAGCAGTTATTCTATACTGAGACATATGTCACCTTTAAAACGGTGGTTCTAGTCACTTGGAAGATCACAACATCTCCATCAACCAAGCCATGAGCTTCAGCAAAACCCTTCCAGCCACCACTGAGTCCTCTCTTCCTTGCCAAATAAACTGTCGGATACTCATCCCCTTGATCATCCACCAGCGTCACCATCCCATCATTTCTAGGAAGGCTCGACCTACAAAAGCTGACTGGTAAACCCTGCAACATACATCAGGAATGACCGAATCACGAACTATCCATATAGCCTTACTTACATAAGTTATTGGGATGGGCATGCAAGAACCCAAGGGGATTTGGCCAAAAATAATAAACTGCTGAACAAAGAAGAAGAAAGAAGCCCTCTTTCATGATGCCTATTTAAATCATTGCCTATGTGTTGTTTGACTAAGAGAATTGTTCAGCTGGTAATTGTTACTCTCAAATCACAATCACAAATCATCACTACTTCATACAGTAAAAACACAGTAGTAAGTGAAAGTAACTTGGTTTCACCAAAAGAAACATGGTCAGAAAAATCAAATTTAACTGAGTACAGTCAACAGGTTGATCAACATTAATAGTACCAAATTGAACTAATGTTCTACATTAATTGCTCTCAAAAAAAAAGTTCTACATTAATAGAACCAAGCTAAACTAATGCTCTGCATAACACAAACAATGCAATATACTGCTTGCCTATAACAATTTAAAAACCATGAATGCACTGCAACTAAAATTAAATAAATGCAACTATAGAGAAAAAAGATAATTTGTTTCTACAAAATGAAAATTAGAATGAAGGGTAAGAATGAATATTATTTGTACCAGCCAAAAGCCACCAGTAACATGAGAAGGAAGCATAGGCCTAATGAGGTAAGGGTAACCCTCTTTCTCAAGCATATCCTTCATCCTCTCTGCTTTCTCAATAGCATATTCCCTCTCTTCATCTGTTGCATACACTCTGTTTGACAAATCCCTGCTCTTTGCCACTCCATAGCTCCTGAACAACACAACCCACAAACACATAATATATCAACTCTTACACTTACAGCCCATAAATACATAGTGATAGGGGAAAAAAAGATTGTATCTTTATACTTTCTGGGGCTGGAAATACGATTAGACATCACCTACAAGAAAATGATAATCAAAATGTCAGAAATAATGAATTGGAAAATGGGTTGAAATACAATAAATAAATAGAAAAGGGAAAAAAGGGGACGAACTTCAACGTAAACAGGTGCAGGGTTATTGGCAATGCGAGGAGACCGTCTCACTTCAACAACTTGCTTCTCTACTTTACGAGGTGTTCCCATTTTCTTCATCTAAATATAACATAATAAGAATTACAGTACATTTTATAGAATAAAGGAAAATGAAAAAGACACCAAGATAAAATTCTCTTTTTTTGTTTTGTTTACCGGAGAGGACTTGGGGCTGAGGTTTTGAAGAGCACGAGAGAGATGAACGAGGTTAAGTTCTTCTAAGCGCTTTTGGTTTTCTTCTAGACGCTGGTTGCGACATTCTTCGTATGCTAACGCTGTTGATTTCCTCACACCCATTTTTGTGAGCCTTTCTTTTGTGTTTGCTTACTGTGAAGTGTGAACTGCTGAGGTGAGGTGAAGAGGCTGGAGAGAGAATGAAGTGGGTGGGGTGGGGGAGTGGGGGGAGGTTTAAATAGGTGACTAGGCGGTAGGACTATGAGTTGAAATTCGACCGTTGAAATGAGAAGTGAAGTGACAGACAAATTGGGAAGTGACTACACACACTAGCCCCACTTTCCAATGTTTTGAGGATATATAAAGATTTATCATTTTGAATATTGATTGTGATTTTCATTTTCATTTTGTTAGCCATGGATTATGCTGAATGAGGCAATTTTTGAGTCTCTCAAAAGGAATGTTTGGATTTCTATCCTAATAATTTAAGAAGCGTATCAGTAGACAGGAAGTAATAATAACAAAAAAAAAAACTCCGTTAGGAGAATTAGAAGACTGCACAGAATTTTTAGCTACGTACTTGGATCAATTTCCAGGTTTATATTTCGTGGCTAAATAAATTTAAAAAATGATTAAAATAAGTAAAGAAGAATAAGTTACTTACAAGCTTTGGAACTTTGATATGCAAAACATCCCACATAACCACATAAGAAAGATTTCTATACAAGATGCAAGCAATTCGATAGTGCATCAGCAATCAAAATACAAATGCTTCTACAACCTGTGAAAGTCATTTTTCATACCCTACGTCCATACTAAACTACTTCTGAAAGTCTACAACTTCACTGAGCAGAAAAACAAGCTCATTCAATTATACTGCCTATCCCATCAAAAGAAAAAAAGATTTACTGCCGACGTACATGGGCAGCCTGAAAAAAGAGGGGAAAAACAAGCATGATGCTAGGCTGAGTTAAATGAAAGGTTGCTGTGAAGGTTGCATGTAGCCCCCATAAGCATGAGGTTCAACAGAAGAAGGTGCGGGAACCCCATTACCTTGAGCATAGTTGTAAGTTTGGTTAGGAACTGCATAACTGTAGTTGCCGTCATCATTTGTATTATGAGCAGCGAGCATAGGTTGCCCAGGTACATGATAACTGTAGCTTTGTTGATCGTTTGTCGCAGAGCCTTGTCTAGATAGGCTAGGAACGGAATAATTGTAGCTAGTTTGATCACGGACCTGAGCAGCATTTATTAATCCATGGTCAACTGGGTAATTGTACTGATGTTGATCAGCCAGAGCAAATTGTGTGGGTTGGCCAGAAACTGTGCAGTCGATGTTTCCTCGACTATCTGCCTGCGCTGTGTATTGAGATTGACTAAGAACTGGATATCCATGTGCACTTAGTGTGGCATTAGGGTATGTCTCTTCCAATTCAGTATGTGCTGTTCTCATCCTGGAGAAGGGCGGTTGACCCTGGTCTCTGACACCTGGGTGGTTTACCCCGGGTCGAGGTCTGTTTATCTTACCCTGACGGAATTTAAAGTTTTCTTTCCTAATTCTTCTGCTGTCTCTTCTGTTGTCCATAACAGTATTGCGCAGCTGGAGTAATCTGTTTCGAAGTTGGTCGAGAGGAAATTCAGTTTCAAGTTTATATTTTTCAACACACCACACCACGGCCTTGACAGCTGCATATTCTCGCTCATGGATAAGTTTCTGAAAGTAAAAAATTCACCACTCAGGCACTTACCGATGATTAGACCCAGGAAAAAATAATAATGAGAGAGAGATACTCAGAAAATTGAACGGGCAATAAATATAGAAACTCCACATCCGTGGATTTTGGTTTTGACTTTAGCGGAGTACCTGTACATTAGGATCACCATTTCCTCGCAAGGTTCTCCTAACCTCTTTCAAGTATGTCTTCAGCAAGGGCACAGGAGGGAAGGTCGTAGAAAGCTGAAATGAAAAAACAAAGTATGCTGCTTCAAGCTTTCTTTCCTTTTCAATCAATATCTCAACCATACCTGCAACAATCAAGGATGGACACATTTTCAACATAAAAACAACAGGAAACAAGCTCTTCAATGAAACCCCAGGGTTCAGTCTAGGAACTCTGCAGGTCAGTAGACATTAAGAAGCACCAACCTGGCACCTTGTCTGTCAAGCCAAGAGAACGGCATAAAATTGTCGCCCGTTTGTGATGAGCAACAGCGAGAACACATTTGCAGAGATATTCTTCATCAAACTCTGAACCAACCTTAAAGGTAACAAGAAGCCACAAGAAAGCCCTTGCTTCCAATGATTTTCCATTGGCAGCATCAATGCTGTCCAGAGCTAACTTAGGCTGCCAGTCATCAGCCACTGCTTTGGCATGCTGCTTCATTTCAGGATTAAGAGATTCGTTGTATGCTGAAGATTCGACCCTTGCCTCCAAGAAGGCAAACAAGGCTTCAATCAGTACGATACAAGATTGACGCATGCCTGGAGGGACGTCAATCCCAGCTGGAGGAAAAAAGTCCTCAAGTGCATCCAGCACTAAACGGGCAGGTTCAGCTGCACTACCAAGTGCCAGAAAGAGTAGCCTCCTAAAACCTGCGTTCAAGTTTTCAAAATTCTGTACTCGTATGACATATTCCAAAAGCCCCTTAGAATCCATCCGTTCACAAATTCCTTTCAGCTCTCCGATCGCACTTCCAGCAACTTCCAACTTACTAGGGGAATATCCACCATCATTATGAACAGGGCAGTTTTCCTTGGCATCAGTGATGGCTGCTACGGCAGCATCTTTAAGTTCCTGCACTCTGTCTATTAAATCTTGCTCCATTGCAATTACACTATTTTCTCTCTCAGCAAGTAGTGATTCCATTTTTCTAAATTCCTTTTCCTTGGTCTCAACCTCTTCAAGTTTTCTCATGGCCTCTGATTTCAAGTGATGAAAATGAACTTCAATATCTTCCCATTGAAGATTGTCAATGTGTACATCCTCACAACCTTCCAGCCCAAGAAATGCATTCCGTAGTTGTTCCATAAGCGATGACGTGAGCTCCACTGAGGATCTCAAATCAACAACTGTTTCTTCCCCGGGCATATCTATGCACCTTTTTGTTACAGCTGAAAAAGTTATTTTTCTTTTCAAGTGCAGAATGAGAACAGGATACAAATGTAACTCCAATTCGACCCTCACCAATAAATAATCAAAGTCATCAACAATTCCACAAAAGATCCACTTACTAAATCATCTGACATAACACTTCAATAGTTCGATATTAAGTAAGCAATAATTCCATTCATATTATATGGATTCAATAGGACAGGATACTTGATATCTAGTATCCTACACACCGTATTTGTAAATGACACTCGGGTGTACGGGTGCTACCTACGCCCTACATTATCTTTCATATTGGGCCTAATCCCCAAACATACAAAAGAAATAAAAGCGCAATATTACAACAACAACAACCTAGTGTCAATCCCCATTCAATGGGGGTGCTCGAGGTCAGGATGTACTCAACCTTACCCCTGTATTAGCGCAATATTAACTTAGCTAAATACAAAGGAGAGGAGTACGGTGCTAGGTACACCGGGAATACAATATAATTTGCCCTACATACCCCATCAATTTCAAAGTGCAATTTTCTTCTTGTTTGTTCTTTTATTAATATGAATCGACAAATAAGTTACAGGCAGCAATATAAATCACATAAAGCTACTGTATATCCTTATTGCAAGACAAACTTAGTGAAAGAATCAAATCCAACACCTCAATATTCCTATTAAAAAAGATAATCTTAATTTAACTTTCCAATGAAATAATCCCTAATCAGCTAAAACGATCATTCGCTTATTCAATAAATTGAATGCTATCAAAGAGAGTAGTAAAAGAAAAGTAAGAGAGAGGAGAGAGAGCGAAATCCGAAAATTATACCTTGAGAAATTATAAAATGTAAAGTGAGCGGCGAGATACTGTGGAAACAAAGCGAACAGTGGCTGACCGGAAAATTGCAATTGCAGTCAAACAGCGCTCTGGGACTGGTGGAAATGTAGGGAATAAAATTAAGGATTATCGAAGCTCGGGTTTTCAATCCTGTCCACGGTCCGGTACTCCGGATTAGTGATCTCTAAAATTTTAGTCACAGGACCGGACGGTCCCCTACTGCCCTTTTCTTTTCTTTTCTTTTCTTTTTGGTTTATTAGGCAAGTGATAATAATAAAAATTTTGAACAAACAAATTTCAATAAAAAAAGGAATCAGAATGAATGTCTTTTTGGAAAATAGCCAATTGGGATATGATACTTTAGAGCTTGTTTTTTTATGTGTAAAGTTCTATCTTGGATCGAGAATTAAGCTGCACGTCACCAATAGTGCAATAGACTTGGATGAGTGACATGGAACGGTCGGGAAATAAATATTTCGCGAATCTATTTAACTATTGATCACGTGCTGCTCATGTTCCAAATCCTAAATAGAACATCCCCATAGGTTGCAATGTGATGTTCATGGGAATTGAGATTGTTTAGGAAGTGCAGTTTCTTGTGTTATTTGGTTAGCAAATGAACACATTAAGCCCAACCTAACAAAACCTAGCGAGTAAATAACACTTCGTACATATTTTATGTGCTTTTTTCTTCCAATGTGTAACATAACAACTTGGGATATTTCCCATGAAATGCCAATTCATGAGATTTATGAGTACATGAGAATTCAATTCCCGTTTCTGTTTCCATACAAGCTCTAAAATTTAAGTGTGGGAGACCGGGAATAGCACATGCTAAATCCTACATGGCTACATCAACCGCATAAGAGTATACGATAGAGAGACTATGTGATTGTATTAGCCAAATAGAAGATGATCACACAATTTTGTGTGTGATTATTAGTTTATTACACAATTGTGCACATTTTGACATGTTTACTTCTTCCTTACTTTTTTTCCCTGATGTACCCCACCCCATTCTGTTACCCTTTAGGGGAAAGAATCCTTGTTCCCCAAGCTGAAGACGCACTCACTCACCTTCAAAATCCGTCGTGTTGCCTGTCTCTTTCTGCAATGAGTTTAGTGCCGAGATTGCCTACTCATCCGTTAGAGAGAGTGGTTACTGTTGCAGTTTGGATGCTGAGAACAAATATCCAGGGCGGTTTTAACCATTTACAATACTTGGAACAGACTGAACAGTATTAATAAATTCTCCTTCCAATGATCCAACATATGTATGTTACCAGTTTAGCACTAACCATGCTGCTACAATCCTTTCATGAACAGTACAATTAAGAACAGAGCATAAACAGACTGCCAAGTTAGCAAAAATACGACAGCTACATCTTCTGAACAGATATTATCAAATAAATCCCTTGATAATGGAGGGAAAGGGATTATCAGTATCCACAGCAGAGACATAGAAACGTTCTGCAGTCACCACATAACAGAAAATGCACAAGATTTGCCTTCTCCATTAGATGATCCCAACAAGAAGTTGAATATCAATTCTTGCTCAAAAGTTAGTACATGTTACTCTCATCCACGTACAGAATTCTCATTCACGCTAAATCATTTCCCCTTTAGCCTAAAATGAGGGAGTAGTATGATCACTATCAGATTATACAACTCTTTCTATTTTCATATCTGCACAGAACAACGATTACAATAAGCCACTTCCCTAAATTTGTACATATCTGGCCTTCCAACAATCAGAGTCGTAGCGAAGATAACTTTAAAGAGCTTCAAATCATGAATTCCAAGGTGCACTTAAGAATATTAAAGTAGCACGACTCTTTACCTAACTACTGTCCCATTGTCCTTTGTCTTCGAAAAGCTGAACCAAGATGGAAAGGTGACGCTCTTCCAAACAAGATAAACAACAAATAAGACATAGGCTGCTGTAAAAGCAAAAACAATTGACCCAAGCAACAACCCCCTTGCTTCCGCAGTGAAGAATTCTAGCATCAGATATCCATTGATAACAATAACCAACCCTGCTACAAGCCATGCCAGCGTCTGCAAGCAATACAGAAATAATGATTCATTATCGACATAAAATATAAGTTGGAAATAGCATAACTCGCACAGTCGCACATAGTTTCCTGTCCAAATGACTCCAAACAAAATGCAAATAATAACATTTAGCAAATAAATACACATATAAGCTTCAGAAACAATGGAAACTAATCCTCATAAAATCTACATCACAAACAAAGAATCACCAACAAAAAATGAAGCGTAATATTCTTCAAAAATGCAGGCAGTCAACTGCAGTATGGCTGAGCAAGATCAAGTACATCATGCAGGAAGACTTTGAAATCAGGACAAGAAGAGATAAGAAAATGCTAAACCAGAGCTGAAGAGCAGCAGTATTCTGAGATAGGTATTGCATAGGAAAAAACTTTGCAGGGCAGGACATTACATGGGGAATAAAACAAAA
>ONZK01002063.1:14067-36229 GCA_900322385.1 Pharnaceum exiguum | reverse complement strand
GGGGGGGGGGGGTAGAGATAGGTATCACAAAGAACAATATTTAGGTCAACACTGGTCCAAACAAAGACACAGGCATTGATTCTTGTTTATTCTGAAAATATGTAAAAGGTTATAGCAACTGGCAGGCAATTACGAAAAGAAAGAACAAGGCTGTGAAAAATCATAACAAGCTAACAAAATGATCAAATTGAAATAAAAAGTTACGAGCTAACAAGTTGAAGAAGTAATCAAGTAGATTTTCAGTTTACCTTGACCAGACGCCCAATTTTGAAAACTCCCATTAATTCTTCCTTGGAAACCAAATAAAGGAGTGGAATGAGAGCAAAAGGTATCTGGACGGACTGTAGTACATTTAGCCATTCATTTAAGATGTCCAACGTAGATTCAGAAGTATCGAAGATGAGAGCAACAATAATAGTGGGAATGATTGCACAACTTCGAGTAATCAATGCCCTCATCCATTTCTTCAGCTTAAGGTTCAAAAAGCCACCCATAATGAATTGCCCAGCATAAGTACCAGTTATAGTGCTGCTCTGACCAGCAGCCAAAAGCCCGATAGCCCAAATATACAAAATTGGAACCAATCCACCCCCATACTTTTCTTGAAGATAACTCCCTGCATTCACAAGCCCGATGCTATCTGCTTCGGGTGTGCCATAAAATGCCTTTGCAAAGACAGTTGTAACGAAAAGGTTTATCATAAATGAGACAACCAGAGCTAGTGTGGATTCTATCGTATAGTAATTAAGAGCCTCTTGAACCCGCCCACGCTTTCTGCGATCAACATCTCTCGATTGTACCAAGGCTGAATGTAAGAACACATTGTGAGGCATAATTATGCAACCAACAACCCCCACTGCTTGCTGTACCGTTTTCGAGTTCAGTTTCGGGACAGACAACCCTGCAACAATTTCACAAATAAAAAAATTGCTCAACTGCTATTTGCTAAATTGAAATTTGAAAGCAGATATTGAGAAAACAATGAATACCAAGAAATGGAGGATCTCTCACCTACTAGGAGTTCAACACCACTAGGCTTTGTTTCACCAAACATCCACGCGAACGCAATGGCCATAGTTCCGATAAGTACAGCGAAAAACGCTTCTAGTTTCCTGACACCATAGTTTTCGAGAAATAGAAACAAGAAACTGCAATAGAAACATTGATATATGATCATCATGTCAGTCACAACTCATCAACTAGCCTTTCCTAGTAATCAGCTCAATATAATCACTTATCCAGTTATCCATCATAAACTCGATCAAATAAAAAGAACTAAGTTACAATCAAAAAGCTATGAAACTCAACAGACAAATAGTTAGTTACCCATAGTCAAATCAAACACAGTACAGCAATATAGTATCATAGCCCTCAACCTACCCAAGATGACAACAACAGTACACCAATTACATGAATATTTAATCAACATAACACAGAATTCATGATGTTTACAACCTAAAACCTTAATCGGCCAAATTCAGTCATGAGGCTTACATAACCATAATTCTAATTTAGCCAATAACCCAGCAGCCCACTTTATCAAGTTGCCACATTCATCATGACACTAAACTCCATATTATATAAATTACTATACCACATAAATCAAACAAAGCACAACAAGACACAAAACTCTTAATCCAAAACAAATAATATTATTCTTTATGTAATTATTACCAATCAAGGGCAGTGATGAGAACCCCAGACCAAAGAGGCAACACCCCATTACTCAAAATCTTAAGAGCAATAGCACTACCAATAACCTCTTGAATATCAGACCCAATAAGGGCCAACTCAGCCATGACCCAAAGCAAGTACCCAGCCCAAGTAGGGTACTCATCCCTACAAAGCTCGGCAAGGTGCCTTCCAGTAGCAACACCTAAACGGGCCGAGAGAAGCTGGATTAAAAGGCCCATACCGGTGGCCCACATGAGTAGCCAAAGTAACGAGTACCCTGCTATTGCCCCTGCTTGTAGGTCCCCCTCGATATTCCCTGGGTCTAAGAAGGCTATGCTCATTAGAAAGCCTGGCCCAGTGAACAGCCAGAGCTTTCTCCATGAGAAAGGTGGGACCTTGTCGGAGGATGTTGGCGGCTCTGCGATGCCTACCACGTGGATGTGGACTTTTTCGGTTTCCTCGTATGCTGCTTCATTCTCGTTGTGGGAGTCTGAGAGGAGGGGTTGGGTTTGGGTTTCGGACATTGTGAGATGAGAGATAGTGGAGTCTGGTTTGGGAAAATGGGGAGGTAACTACCAGTTGGAGAGAATCTGGGATTTAAAGTGTTGCGTTGGTGCTGGGTTGAGTTTATTTAATTGGAACCCGTTTTGTATGGGAGACTAGGTGATTTGGGAAACGGGTCTAACGGTTCCGTTTCGATTCGATCGGCTTAACGGTTCCGTTTCGATTCGTTCGGCTCAGTTTGGGTTAATCCAGATTTCTAATTTTTCAGGTCGTGTTACAGTTTGGATTGGTCATTTCGGTGTTATTTTTGGGTCTATTATTTTTGAAGCATTTGACTTCATAAATGTACTTGGGTCGAGTTCAGTTCGATTCGGATAAAGCGGATCTCGAGTTTGGGTTGTAACTTTCGGATTTCAAGTCGCGTGGTTCAGTTCTGGTCAACGGGTTCGGGTCAGTTTTGCGAGGTTTTATATATAAAAGGGGTTTATACTTTTTTGTTTTATTTAATTAAGGACTTGTTTGGATTTTGTGTTAAATGGGGAGGATTTGGGAGTTACTTTTTGGCTTTCTGTTTTTTTAATTTGGGTAGTGGTGCGTCCGACGTGGAAAATGGAGGCGTGAAAGAGGAGTGACACGGCTAGGTCGAGATCACGTCGAGGTGGATGATGGATGGAAGAAGAAAAAGGAATAATAATGAAATAAAGTGTTAGATTGATGGTCCAAAATTTGTTTACTCTAGAGTGGAGAGTGTGAACTCGTTTGATTCTACTTTGATGATTGACGTAATGGATGAAACTTCACAATCCAGTAATCGATTAAGCACTACAGTGTTCAACTGTTAGTGTGTCGTTGTGATTGTGCACAACCCTTTGGTGCTTTGCTATGAGTGTTCAACTTTTACCTTTTTGTATTTCATCAATGACCACTACTTTAATTGGAACATTGGCATCGAATGGCATGTATCAAGCATGTTTAGGGATAGTAGATCCACCTTGAGATGGCAATGGGACGGAGATGAGGCGGTATAGACTAAATCATTCTCAATCTACTAAAAAATATCTTCCTTTATCCTCGCCCAACTATCCATGGATGGTCAAGATTTAAAAACTACCCCCATCCCATCGCTCATGACGTGACTAAAAAGTAAAACAATTCCGGCCACCACCCGCCAAATCCATCTCCATCCCCATGCCAATTGAGGTGGTGACCGAGGCGATATCCACTTAGACCCGTCTCATTGCCATCATTCTACCCGTACTTGCTTCGTATCAGTTTCATCCATCAGATATGGAGTGGTTCGAACGAAAGACTTTTTCAACTGAATGAGTTTGGAGCAAATTTAAATATAGATAATGACTTTTCGAACATGTATCAATGCAACAGGGCAACCAATAATCAAATATTCTCTAATAATACATTTTTTTTCCTATTTTAAGTAATAGCATACGTTATTGTAACAAATCGAATTATATGTTGCATTGTACTACAGAATCAAAATTTTCTAATAAAATACATTGTTGTTAATAAATATCCTTGCTGAAATTATCGTGAATTCTGATTGATATTCGTATTACTTCAAACTATTTCATGTGAATTTTTTCATACTAACAACATAAAATAAATATCCAATAAAGTGCTCCATCTAATGGATATGGGCTGGTGATTTTTGATATACATGGTGTAAAACAAATCTATTGATATGGCTTCATCCGCTCAATTGTCATCCCTAAATATGTTCCATACTCCTAGTGGGAAAAAAAAGAAGAGACATACTTGATCTTATTCAACAGAATTTTTTGTCCATTTTCAAATGAATGTTTTGTTTCGTTCAACTTATAGAACACAGTTCAATTAATTTTATTTTTTCAATTAGTTAAGTCCATTTTTTTCTAGTTCGGTTAAATTCTTTTTAATAAAATGTTTAATTGTATTTTTATTATAATAAATTTTATGTCAAAGTTCAGGTCATTTCAAATTAATTGAGGTTTGTAATCGCTACGAATGAGGATCTATACTCGATTGTTGTTGTTTAATCGCTACGAAGCAACCGATTCCCTTGATTCCAAGTAAATTGTTGTAGGAAAATTACAAGAGAGGAAAGCGGTCGGAAGTTGCTGAATAGTGAATACTCGGTGAAGGACTGAAGGGAAAGGCGCTAACACGATAAATTGTGGGAGCAGCACGCATTAGCAGGCGTCGCTCTCGTGGTACCCGCGCAGACCTCATGGTTCAATTCCCATGTCGTCATTTTCACCCACTCCTCCACACTTTTTGCTTAATCTCAATCTTCAGAAATATTACTGCTTCTCCTTTTTTATAATGGTGCGGAAAGCCGGAAACTATTACTTGCAGTATTGTCTTGCAGACTTGATGCTGCTCTATCCTGTGCATTTCTTATCTTGCTCCCGCTTTGTCCAGATTATACTACTCCGTAATTGTTAGTCTTTTTTTTTTTCACCCGTAATTTGGCAGAGGAAGAAACGCCAATGGTCCTGATTGGCTGGCCAATGTAGGCACTAGGCATACAGCTGCTTACTATTTCTCTGGAACTCAACAAAAATCAGTGACGACATTCTCTGTTTTCAGTTTTCACGATTAAACTAGTAGTGGGTACAGAATATTGCCTAGTACAATGCAATATTTTAGAATCTGTAGTTGCCTTGCCCAAACATAGAAATCAGATTGCTTTCAAAAAAACAACATAGAAATCAGATTTCTTTCTTTGAACTAGTAGACAATTAATTTTAAACCATACTTTCAAATAAATCACAATCTACAAGTCATTTTCCAACGTACTTAAGTTTCCCTTTCTGAGTACTATAACTGAACAAGCATACAACGACAAGTCATGATCATTAACTATCTTTGTGATAGGATTAACATATACAATATAAGATGATTACTCATCTGCTCTGCAGTCTCCACACGTTAAGAATAAGTCGTTAATAAAAATAGAATAATTTAATTGTCATTGCCACAACAGAATAATAACCGGGTGCGAAGTGGCAGTGTCATTTTCCTTATCTTAACCTTACTAATAGATTGCAACTACTTTGTAGTACAACTTTGTTTTGCTCAATCCACAAAATACCCCCTCTTAGATGTCGTTGTAGTAGTCACGGAGTATAAAATTGTTTATGTGCCGAATGGACAAATCAAATAGTTTAGTTCCTTAAGAAGTTAAGAGCACCCATAACTCTTTAACCAACCTCATACCGCTTAGTACAGTAAGGGAAGAATTAATTAACGAAGATGGATACACTGAAAAATCAAAAATAATCTCCAAAGTCCAAACCGTTAATTGACCCAACCCACGAGCTGTATCAAACATTAGGCCCAGACGGCAACCTCTTTCAATGCGTCTACTCATATGCGATTGTTATGGACCAGTAAACCTTTCTATTGATGATTCTGACGTTAATTGCCCATCTTTTCCAAGCGGACGCCCAATTTCACCATTAAATAGACGATAAGCCTATGAAAAATGGTCCAGTGCTCCATTATATTCAATCAGTAATAAATAGAATCATGCTAAGAATTTACAATTTTTCTAACTTTTCCTATGAATCTTCGGCAAACTGGGCATCTCCTGTTTTCCTCTTTAAATATCCTGCAAATTCACAGCCTCATTAGTGGCTAGCTCATTAGCTTGAGAGATTTGTAAAGTATATATTTTGTTAATCTATATATGCAAATGAACTGAGCTGAGGTGAAATCATTTGATATATTATCAAAGCGTTTTAGCTGTGAGATACCAACTCTTATGTCAAGCTGAATAGGTATGCAAGTGTGCAACTTTTAAATTATGCCTTGCTCTCTAATGCTCTTCAACTATTGTTCGTGCGACTTGTACGTAGCAAGGCTGAAACAATTGAAATGTCACACACATAGATGATAGATGCATACCTTAGAGCGCAGGGATGACAAGTCGCACAATGACCACAGGGCACAAAGAAGCAGTTTCTCTGACTATCATAGCAAATGACACATATTTTAGTATCATATAGCTCATCCGAGTATTTTGTACCACTGGTACTACAACTGCTACTAGTGTTTCCTTGCTCTATATCTCGATGATAAAAAGCTCCATAATCAGCTGTGGTTGTCTTGCTAACATAATACACGGGCATCAAAGGGCTACTTTCACTTTGTCCTCTGGCATCGTCGCCGTCTCGCCATTCTCCTAGACACTTGAGGATTATACAGCTTATGATCACCAGGGCAGCTGATCAGCCACGAAGTTGAATTAAGTCATCAAGAGGTTTATCAATGAATGTAGTATATCATATCGCGGCAACGGCTCTCCAACAAAAAAGTATGAAGGACTATAGTCTTTACCTAAAATTGCAAAGTAAGCAACCAGATGGCCCAGAAAATCATAGACAACGCAAGCACCACATGCCATCGATCGATTGCCCTGCTCACCCAAAAGACACACATAAAGATAAAGCTAGATTTGTGATTAGAGTCTGTTACCTGTTTCTTCATTTCGCGTTTCATCGAATTAATTTGAACTTGTAATCCTACCAATGTAATCTGCCCACATGTATCAATATCATCATGAATATTCATGATACTACTAAAATCCGTATACCACACGTTACTTCGGATTATTGATTACTCCTATGTAAAACTGAGTCGGTTATTCTTGTACATTTCCATATAGTTTGAACATGTTCTATCATGTGACAAACTTTATTGGCGTGAAAAAGACTTGGATGAAAAACAAGCTTAATCACTCACAGTCGTCCAGCTAATCCAGCTTGAGGCCCCTTTGAATGGACCGCCAAAGATATTTTCATTTGCTGGGCTCTAACCTCAGTATATAGTTTTCAGTGGGCCGCATCATGACCACCTTCAACATTACTTTCGGGTTCTTTTCTCACTCTCCCCTCTAAAAAGACGGGGCTAATGAGCTTTATGTATGTCATCTTCTTGTTGAAGGAATTAAATCAAAAGGTTGCAACTTATCCAAAAAAAAGCAATTGATTATTAGTTTATTACCCAAAAAGATGGAGATCCTGTCGTACTGCGTATACATATTTATTCAACAAATGCTATTTTTTTTGGATAAGAAAACTGATGTTCAACAAATAATTGGACTTGGCCTTTCCATCAAAAAAACAATTGGACTTGGCCTACCCCATACTTTAGCTGTATTAAATTTTTATGTAGAATAAAGATTAAGATAATTTTAATCTCCTTTTTTTATACGTGGCGGCTATCTTTATTTCAATTTTCAAGTTTGATGTTAGCCTGCAGTGCAGGACATTTGAGACTTCTAAGTTATATAAGCGATCATGCAGAGACACCAAGTTTAAGACACGAGCACTAAATGTCTAAATTGATGATATAGCTACTTTAACATAGCTTGAAACAATCAACCATAACACTAGCATACGAAACGAACAATATTTACCTGAATGGAAGAAATAGAATTGGACAATCGGCAGATTAGCTATGACTTCACTTCTACGTACGTCCAACCCATTGCCATCCCCTAGCTCACCTATGAAAGTACTAAACTTTAGGAGTTATGAGTTACTCCGTATGAGTTATCTAAGGCTCTGAATTGAACAAAGGAGCCAGGGAGGGAGGAGGGTAGTTGTGTGGAAAGTGGTGGAGGATAATCAGATATAAACGAGCATTCAAAGGCGTAAAGGCGGGTAGTAGTGTGAACTGTTAAGTGAGCTAATAAAATGTGTTTGGCATTTGAACGGTAGTTGCGATTTGATGCGTCACATGCTATAATAGCAACGAATAACTTTTGAACTTATCTGAATGGGCTTCAGGGCCCAATAAAGCGCTGGGAAATAAAGAACTAAGATTATTAGCGGGCCATCTAGTGGGTCTTGATAGAAGCTTTCTAATCAGTTAACTCTGCTCTAAGGATTTGTTGGGCCCCGACAGTTGCAGGAAAACAGAAAACAAAACCAAGCGATTCATTATCAAGAATTCAAGATTCAAGAGGAAAATCTACACACTAACATCAATTATAAGTTTACACACTAACTTGCCAACGACATTAACTTTGATCAACTTGTCATTGGTTAATGATTGTATGCGGTCATTTTCAATCACATGAGCCGGCAAGAATGAAGTGTACTGTTTACACTTCACTACAGGAAAACTTCTCGTGATGCTGCCAACATGATGTATACGGAGTATGATCACTTCAATCATTAAATTCTACTGTAGCTACTGTGTACGAATGTACGATGCAATAATGGTGGAATGTCGTCCTAGCGCACCAGGATGTGAAGGCCTGAATGCCTGAGAAGCCGAGACAGACATATAATTTATAAACCTTTTAAGCCAAACATACAAAATGAAAAGCAATAACAGGTTTACAATTTTCCTTTACTCCGTATTAGTTCGATATATGGAAAGACAGCAAGTAGACATACATCAAAAGTTCATTTTCAAGGTACTACTGGAGAAAAAAATACTGTGAAAGAACAAATAAAGATCTTAGAGCTACATATGTTTTATTTCCACTAGATTACTTGGAACTACGGAGGACATAGGAAAATTTATGGAACAAGACGAGCCAATAGACTTGGAACTACGGATTAAACTTCATAGATTTGGAACTTCCTTGGCAATTATTTTTGAACGCGGCGGTCAGGTGTCCAGTGGGGTAAAGAAGGGCTAAAATAAACAGACACAACTCTTGAGTCAAGCAGCTCCACAATTGGCATTACGCTCACACACCTTGGCACCTTGTACTGGTTAATCGATGCCCCTCTTGATATTGCATAATCCATCAACTCCTCAAATGTACCACCTCTTACAACCCGGATCTCTAGTGGTCCGATGGATCGGTCTGCCACCCGGCATTGGCGATAGACCGAGTTTAGAGCCTCTTCCATTTCCAAACAACATTGTTCCAAGACTTCTGGTTCAGGCACATTGTTAGGGTCCTTGGTCAGTAACTCCCAGTAGATGACATAGTGACCGGGTATGGTTTTGGTGTCTGCGTAGCTTGTATACTCGACGATGCTGGTGTCAAATGGCCGGAGTAAAACCGATGCTCTCTCAATTGCACTTTGCAACTCAGCTTCGTCCGTCTTGTCGGAATCAATGCTAAGCAACACGTTCTTTCTCCTAACAAATTTGAATTGTGGGGTTGAATTGTGGAAGCCTGTCACGTATAGCACGTCTCCAACACGGTACCTATAAAATAAGGACGTACAATTAGACTAAGCGTACTCTGCATAAATATGTTGTATTTCAATTATATTGCTCAAAGATTATTAGATAATCTTGATCGATTACACCGAAAATCAGCATGAAACAAATGATTATTTTTATTGAGTATTTTTATTGTTATTGTAATGAGACAGGAGCGAAGCACAACTGGCACAATCAATTTAAAACATGAATAGAAGCTCAAGATAGACTTCAATTTTCTTACCTATACAACCCAGCATATGTTGTTACAACAATCTCATACACCTTGCCCACTTCCACATCTGCCAAGTCAACGAGCCGGTCCATAGCACTCTCTCCGGTTGAATCATCAAGAGGGATAAACTCAAAGTAACCAAAATTCGGCAACATTGTATAGGTAACCTCAGAGGGATCACACAGTGGCTTCAAATTAAGCCCAAAGAAACACTCGGAAGAAGCGTACATGGTACACACTTTAGGCAAGCCACCACTATAATAATCTAATGTGGGTATATATTGGGCCATGGCCCCAGTCACAATAACCTCCAAATACTTAGTATTGGGCCAAATCTTTTTAATAATCCCCTCCCACTTCTCCTCCCCACAAGCATTCCTTATAAACTCGGCCAGCTCTGGGTCAGGCCTCATTACCCGAGCCATAGGGGCCTGTAGGGTTGGGTCCGTGATCTTCGAGCTCAGTTGGCCCGATGATATGTCGTCGCAGAGGTCAAGGTAGTTGACTTGAAGAAAGCGTATGGCTCGGAGAAGACCCGAAGCAAAGACGGCCCCCACACGAAGGACTTCGTGGCGGTCGTAGAGGCCGCATAGCATTTGTGTGTACATGGATTGAAAGGAGTCAGGGCATAAGATAGCCTCATTAGGGCTTGTGTTGACATTGTATGGGTCAAAGGCTCTATTTTTGAAATGGTGGCTTTTGTAGTAGCTTGTAAGCACAGGGCGGGCTACTAGGCCTCCTGGGGTTTTAGTTTCGGCCTTTATGAACAAAAAGTATAGGGCTTTTCCCTTGTCTAGGTCTGGCATGTATCTGTCAACATAAAGAGAGAAATTAGAAAGCAAAATCAATAGGGCATAGCTAACAAATAATCATTGAAACAATTATGCCAATGATTGTGTTGGCCAACAGACCAATTGGGCCACACATCTTGTCAATTGTCATGCAAAATCTGTACTCGTAGTATAAATGTTAGTGCCGAATTGCCGATAGGCGGGCCTGGACTCATTTTCCAGCTTATTTTTGTCTAAAGCCTTAGGTCTATTAAATTCCATTATGAATTAAGCTTGATTTTTTAAATGCAAGTACGTAGAGTTACTTTCATGTTTCATATAGTTGGTAGATTAGTTCTTTTAAAAAGGGATAAAGAAAGCTAAAGTGGCACCGAAAGAAATCTAATTGAAAGATGACTAGCTAGTGGCATCTCGTATCTCGTGTACCGTGTACGTACTACGTAAAAATGGAACTACACATTACTATGTACTAATAAAATGGTCTTTTCGTTCTCAAAAAAAAAAAATGGTCTTTTCCAGCAAGACGAAAAGCGATAGCAAAAATTAAGTTTTTTTAGTTTTCGATTCACTAACGTTGATATACTTTCCAAGCCTAATATAATCTATCTTATATATGTACGTTCGTACGTTCAACTATATTTGTCTTTTAATGGTTTCTGGAATGGGAAAAATTACCACTTCAATTCCTTTATTGTGCTGTTTTTTCAGAAAGATAAACGCTAATGCATCAATTTGATGAGAAAGTTATTCTCAGATTAGAAACACACAAATGAAACTCACAAGTTCATAACAGGCATAAGGAGGCTGAAAAGAAGCTGTCTCCTATCCATCTCCTCAGCTGTTGTCGGCATCAGTTTTCTCTCACCGGCTGAAGTCCCTGAACTGCATGCACCACAACAAGATACTTTTTTAACATTATCGTACCATCATTTTTTACTAGATGACCAATAATATGTCCTGCAGTTCTATCATAATCAGTATCTTTATTTTCGCCACTTGTACAAATTAAAACTTACTGACTTACTTTCCAGCAAATATATCCAGCTTATCTACATATATACTGATTAGTGATTACGGAGTATAAATTAAACCTTATAATAGCAATTCTAGCTAAATTAAGATAAGATATTCTGATAATAATAAATTAGTTCTGATGACCAAGAGAGTACTAGCTAGCTAGGTAATGTTTGAAAAAGCATGCATATGATCAAGTTTCATCATTTCATCCACATGGCTAAGCTAGCAATATAATTTCTACGAGTGTATATGATCATACTGAAATTAAACACGTACCTAGTGAGAAACTCAGAAATGCGGTGCTCACAAAGAATAGGAGAAAAATCTCCATTGGCGATGCGTTGAATATCAGGTTGTATGTCTTCATACTTAACTACAGGTACCTTGGTCTTGAACGTCTCTCGATCAGTACCACTCTTCAAACCATGGCGTTGCAAGTACTCACTTTCCGCGTTTTGGCTTAAAATCTCGGCCAAAACACCCCTTTGCACCTCGTCACATTTGCTAGTGACCTCCTCTATGAACTGTAGCGCTGCCACGAATTTTTCTCCCTTTTTCTCCTCCACAACCCTCATTTTGCTCTCAACCGCCTTTACAAGTAGGGTGTTATTGATGTAAATTTTATAATCTAATCGTCAACAATAGTCTCACAGAGCGAGGTTAGATCGATAAGAAGGTTAAAAAATTAGAACGGTGAATTATGTTTTTCGATGCTGTACGCGAGTACCATATAATGAGTTTGGATGTGTTTTAAGTCTTGCAGTGATGAGTTAACAGCCATGAGAGGAGGCTTCTTTATATAGAGGGGAGAAGCGAAGAGATGGGCATGTTCCACGTCAGTGTACACGTCAAAATTGCCACCTGGAAAAAGACAAGGAAATTGTAATAAGGCATGGAAAACAACGACTTCACGAGACCATATTTTAGCACATTGTTGCAACTTTCTTAGCAAAAGGTCACTAAATGACTAAATTCTTGGAAGGGAAATTAGAAATACACACTACTTCGATCGTATTTCAACTTTTCCATGAAGTAGCCTCATTAGAGATAAACATAATAATACATGTGAAGCTTTCCATTATTCGAAATGGTACAACACACTAACGACAACACCAACTCCTCATTAAATGGGGATGCTCGAGGTTAGAATATGCTCAATTTTACTCATATTTAAGAAAATGATGTTGTTAATCAGATAGACCCTACATACATTGATGCATTGACTTTGTTTACTAAAATTTTGTCAATGAAAAGAGGAGCTCTTTCGTGTTTTCTTTACACTTGTTATTCATATCTTGATGTGATGATAATGTACGTACTATAAATTAAAAATCAGAGGAATGGTAGTAGACTAGTAGAGTATTCGTAGATTTCAATGCTATCTATGTGTTGCTTAAATTCACATGTTGTTCCATCATGCAAAAATTGTGAAATTGAGTAACATGCATGACCAATTCCAAATTTCAAAACCACGAGTCGACGACCTAATAGTCCACATATAAAAAATGCATTTTTTTTGCATGTTAATGGGGAGGGAGTATATTCCTATGCCCCATAGTAGTAAGAGCAAATCAATCTAGTAAGGGTGACTGATATTTTTGTAACGTTGCATGTAGATATTGTTGGGCTAAGAGGGGGACAAATGGGGCCATACGAGTCTAGGGTGGAGGGACAAGTAGGGCCAAGTGAGAAGGGTAAATTGTCGGGACTAACGTGTTGGAAAGGCCGGACCAGAACAAGGAGCTTTCAATGGATAAGACCACTGCGGGGGATGTTGGTCTGCGATAACGACGGGCTTGCCGGCAGAAATGGCATCATAGGACCGATACCTGAATGGAAGTATTTTAGTATACTAAGCAACAAGTAGATGTGTGTATTTTGTACATTGCAAAAGACTTTTTGGTTCTGTCACATTTTATTACGGAATTAGTACTCCTATTATTTAATCTTCTACGTACCAATATCTAGCTACTAGTTTTTCTGTCGATTGAATGGTTGATTGATATTGTAACACTTTGACATTAGAGATTAAATTACTAAATATCTAAGGTTACACATTTTGAATACGTTAGCGCGCCTACAATGTGGTGATATACTGATATATATGGTACGTAGATGGTCGACGATCTAAATTCGATAGGATTATCGAATAACTTGTACGCAACTATCAACTACAGTATCAAACTATGAATGTACTATCTTTGAACGCCCGCCCTCCTTAATTAGCCTAGTTTTAGTTGTGATGTTTTTCTTAAAACAAACTAAAACAAAGTGAGTACATCGATCTGAGCACGGTCTAGCTACTTCTTGCAAGTCTTGGTGAGTTTTGGATTGAGCGAGTCATGCATGCACATTGCCCTATATATATGGTTTCAACCTTGATCGATAACACCAAATTTCGCAAGCAAATTTGTACGTAGCCATATTAGTACGTCCCTTGATAGCAATTAAATACTTTCAAGTTCTCATTCATCGCCACCGTCCAGTACATTACATATCACAAATGTCCCAATGATTAAGTGTATCTTGATAAAGAGCAGATATATGTCATTTTGCTTTCCCTTTTTGATGTTAATTAAGTTTGTAAAAACTTATAATTCCTGTTATAATTCCTTGTTTAAGTTTAGAATGCAAGACAGTATTATTTGATTGATTTCATGATGCTTTTTATGTATCCAAAATTGATCAATTTTAACCGAAAAATTTGCCCCTTCGTGAATATGTTAAAGCGGGCGTAGGTCAATTGTTCAGACCAGTAGTAAGTTGCAAAAAATACCAAATTTTCTTACAGTATTTTCTTTTTGATGGATTGTCTTATGGATGCCTGACAAGGAAAGAGGGTTTTGTATCACTTTGACCATGCACTAGTGCTTGTACTCTAGTTTGGTCCAGTTTTATTTAATTTTCGTTGTTTCTAAAAGAAACATTCATTTCTGATGAGCTTTATAAAAGATACGAAGGAACATCCAGAGCTGCTGCTGTTTTTTAATTTACATGTAACCACAGCGTGTTGGTCGGATTCCGGAGCAAAAGGGTACAGTAATGAAGTACACGAAAACATCAAAATTATCGAGCTTGAAACTGAACGAGACTGACCAAAAGAGCGAAAGGTACATTTGATTTGAACAGTCAATTATACTGGACGACCATCATCCATATATAGTGTTTTAGTGAATGATGATGAATATATAAAGGCCATGATTTATGTCCTATTCTTTGAACTAAACGTCAATACCACACGATTATTGAAAACGTGACGTTATCATGCCTAGTTAAGCCTTGCGTATTCTGATTATTTGTCACACATGATAAGTCCAACGAGGAAGGGAATGGAATAACGCAACATATATAGGAGAGATTTTTTTATAGGGGATGTTAGAGAGATAAACCGGGGAATGATATATCACTTCCTTTCTGCTTAAAAATATTCATCATTTCTTTTTGTAGAAAATGTTAATAGTACTATTTTTAAATACAAATATGTTAAATTACCCACATTAATTAAATTCATGAGGAACACACGAATTCATAGTATATTATCTTGTTACATACTAAATGTTTAATTAAGTGCATCATCAATAATGGAATCTTATATACTCCGTCGGATCCATTTTACTGATTTTAAGTGTCATCTACAAATTTAGAATACATATTAAGGAGTTGGTTAAAATTTCTAATATAGCGTTATTAATCCCAACAGAATTCTCATATATGTTTTAAGTTTATTGACTAGGAATTAACTAATTAAGGGCAAGATTGGAAAAAATGAAACTCAATTATGCATTATAAATAGAAAATAAAACTTAGACCGTGTTTTCCTCGATCAGTATCTTTCATTTGAGTTCAACTCAATTTTGATTTAGTTATATATATGATTTTAACCACATTAGTTATTAATCAATTTAGTTTTTTTTTCCCAGTTTAGTTCATGTTGGAATATTGTGCTGGCTTGTGTCCTACATTACTCATTTATAGTGGTCTTGAGGTGTATATAAGTGAATGGGTGCCCTCCACTCATTGCCAATTGATTTTGAGTTGGATCCTCAGAAGTTTATATCACCTCACCTTTGGCTCAAATTTAACAGTTTCAACTCAGTTTCAGTTATTCAAACCCTTAAATACGAACAAGCACACCCTTAATTTGGATCAATAATTAAATTTTTGCTCGGGTGATGTTGCGTTAAGGAAGGATACGAGCCTGGTATTGGCTGAAGTGCTTAACAAATCGGGAAAGCAATAAATTCATCTTAGGTTTCTAGTCAAATAATTTCACATTAACTAATGTGGGGTTGTTTGAAATGGTAAGCAACTTTATACCACTTAAATGAGGTCTCGGGTTTGAGCCCCAACGTAGGCGAAAATCTTCAATGAGAGACTCACCCACCACTGTCAGGTGTACGACCCGAGTCGAGTTTGGAAATAGTTGGAGCAAAACTCTGATGAACCAAACGGGTAACCAAAAAAAATTCACATTATATTAGGTACTCAGAAGTCCAAATTGCTTTCTGGCTTTGGCATTCAATTTTCGGTAAGACCCACAGAACATTGACTTATTACAAATCATCGGCACAACACAATCCATCTCTAATTAACTGCCTGTTCCGAATATCCGATGTCTTTCTACTTTCTAGGCTTGTACGTACTTGAAGGTACAGTTGCGCTAGAGAATTCCAAAATCCCAACGAAAACTGAGGAAGACAACGAAAACTCAGAACTCGTGAGCAAGTGTATAAAAGTGGGCGAACCACGACGCAATGAACAATTTGTAGACTGTTTTGAAAATATTATTGCGAAGCTATGTAACTTTGTGTAACGATTATTTTTTTCACAAAAAATTGTATGAATTTGTTTTCTATCTAAGACGACTATATCAAAAAAAAGTTGATTAATGATTCCTTTATGATCATTGATAACTTCCAGATAGCAATTAGAAACCTTGTCTTATATATAAGACAGATCCAATACACATCAATTTTTCTTTTCTTTTTCTTTTTCTTTTTAACGTTACTTGCTCAAAAACAAGAAGTACAAACATTTTTCAGAATATATCTTTGAAACGT
Source organism: Pharnaceum exiguum (assembly GCA_900322385.1). NCBI lineage: Eukaryota > Viridiplantae > Streptophyta > Magnoliopsida > Caryophyllales > Molluginaceae > Pharnaceum > Pharnaceum exiguum. Next base: position 19,775 of record ONZK01002063.1, on the reverse strand, counting down.
AAGTAGCATTAGCCAACTAGAATACTAGTAGGATGAACGGAATCTCACTAGCATGTTCTTGGTTCGAAAATTTCCCATGCTTTGACATTTTAGGAGTCATGTAGCTTAGTAAGATTAATTGGCTGTTTTCCCAACTAATCTCTAGAAGAAATGACCAAAATATAGAGTAGATAACTTAATAGGCCGGCTGCTTATATTATAAACTTTACGTTGAAAAGATTCCTTTGTGATCGATGTATAAAAAAGGTTCTAAAATTAAGCACTTGAAACTTAATTTTGGATTTGTCGCAAAATTGAGAGACATAAGAATCTGTCTCTAAGAATTGATAAAACCTAAAATACCTCTTGTCCCCCAGTTGATCAATTTTTAAGCTCCTAAGTTTCATCTTGATTGGGTGTAATTAGAGCGGCCAATAGGTTTGAATTGACCCGAATTCACCCCGCCTCAATTCGATTTTAGTTCGCTTCAATTCAATTCGAAACCGATTCGCCTCGATTATTGATGGGGTAAATAAGGTTTATAATTTTTTGAGTCGTAATTCAATTCAATATATAGTTGTGGATATTTGAGGTTTATCTCCGTTACCACTTTGGGTCTTACCGTCAAGTACCCAATTTATAAAAAGTTGACGTGACACATAATTTTCGGATTTTTGTGTGTGAACTGACCTTTTTAACCCATTACAATTATGCTTATACGTTGCGGTAATATTTTTTTTAATTATTTTGCACATATAACAGTCGTAAATATATATGTTTGTATGACATGTATAGCACGTTTTAAAATCTTGTAAGGTCCTCGAAGAGAAATTGTTGTACAACAAAAACATACTTTCCAAAAATATATATGACAGAATCTTGTGGGTTGTGGCTAGAAGTGATGTGGTTTCTTATCTTAATGTAATTATATTATTTTGAGAACTACAGTTCTTAAAATCCTATTGGGTGTGGATAAAACATATTTCAACCAAAAGGTGCTTTGGCAATCAAGAAATTAAATGATGTTACGTTGGCACACTTTGGATACCATCAGCGATATTATGGTGTAGATCATTTTAATAAGCAGCAATCAACTTGCTCTTATTAAATTGGGGTTACTTTACCATCAACCTCGTGCCTCTCTCTAAACCAAAACAAAACGAAATTAACATATCCTGAGCTTACAGTGAATGAGTGAATTCTTCAATCACAAAGTATCAGGTCAAAGATGCGTCACTATTAGATAAATTAGTCACTAACAATACAGATTTTGTGAACTTTTTTTTAATTAGTGATAATTTTCTAGCTAAGAAACCGATTTCCTGAACATTGCCGTCTTCAGTCTAACTCCAAATAAAGCTATATAGCTAGGCTTGTACGCTCTAACTAAAACTTGACGTTTGTCTCTCCAGGAAAGGGAAATACTCCATATAGACCTACATGGCTACATAGCGCACACAATGTCAAAGGGCCAACTGTATGCCGATAACTTTTTTTGGTTCGTTTGTTGGGTTGAGAACTTGAATATGTGAAGTCTAGCATATGGATTTATAATGAAGTACGATTGTACTAGTTCTAGATAGGCAAAACACACAAGTGGAGAAGTATTGGGCTTAATTGGACGAAAATGATAAATGAAATATATTAGGGGAGCATTACGTAGCTAAAGTTTGTGGAAAAATATTTTGGACCAAACATGAGAGCAAAACTTCGAGCGAACTTTCTTTGAAGTAGGAAAATTGCTTCAAAAAGCTAAGCACTTAAACTGGACGTAACAGGTCATTTATTATATTGTACTCTATATGTTCCACAGACCATAAGTCCATCATCTTTGTCCATGAACAAGAGGATGAAGGGAAGGACAATAGGAGAAGCAAAACATAAGAACAATTGAACTCCAGATGATAAAGATACTCCCACTTTCGCTTATTTAATGCTCTTAATTACCCTTTAAAAAAAAGAAGGAAAAAAGAGTTGGCCCTTCATACTTGCTTGATCCTCTTTAATCATCCTTCAACCATTCTTATACTACAACGTATTCATGGGCCTTCAGTGTCACTTAAGCTTTGGTAGTGACGAAGTATAGCCATCTTTAAAGTACAAACTAATAAGCCGGAAGCTGGTCAGCTAGAAATGATACAGTACTTCCGACGCTTCCTTAACAATGCTAGTACACTTTGTCACGATTGATACATTGTTTCATGTTAAGAAAATGGGTGACTACTGACTAGTGCACATAAAAGGAGATCGATAGAGGAAAGTTAAAGAGAAAATCAGCATTGAAATCGAGAGAAAATAGAAATTGTGATTACTACAAGCTAAGATTCAAGTCAATCTCATGGCAATCCAACTCTTGAGTGCTACTAGCCTGCATATTTCGAACCCGAAAACTACCTGGCCAAACCATACCGAGTCCTGGTTCGATCAGATACGGACTAGTCCATGCCGTTCTGAACCCATGGTCCAACCCATTGAACCGCGATGCGGGCACAACGGAGCTAGCAGGGCCATCTTTAATGATGATTGGCTTGTGAACCAGGGAATGTGGCTGAACCCCTAATGACCGAACCACCTGAATATTGCAAAGAGGGAAACCTCCAATTTCTTTCATCAAGAGCTTATGCCTCTTTGCTTCACCTCTTTCTCTCTTATGTGCATTTTGATGCCCACCTAAAGCTTGTGAACTATAAAAGCTCCTTTGGCAAAAACTGCATGTGAAGACCTTATTATTACTATTGCTAGCACCACTGTCTGAATCTGCATCTTCTTTTTTCAAGCTTAAGCTCAGCCAATTTCCATAATCATCAGGAATTATCTTGGTTCGATCATTTTCGCCGTTGTCTAAAGTTCCATTTTGATATACTTTAGCATCCGAAACCATTTTAAAGAGTAGTTTGATCTTAATTTTGGCCTTGAAGAACAAGGAAGATGAAGAACGTTCAGTATTTATACTATATGTCAGGAAAAAGTGATTGGAATTGGCGGTGGAATTTTTATTGTTAAACAAGTTGATGCTTATTTGTTGCTCTTAAATAAGAACCTAAGATTGATGTTTGGTTAATAACTATGCACATCTACCTCATCTCAGAATGCAACCAAAAATCTTATCTCGTCTTTGAGAGCAGGTTTCTGTCAGGATTTTGGTTCAATGTCTGATCAACTCTCTCTCTTTCCATCCCTACTTACTACTATTATTGAAGAACATGATTCTCTTAATGTGTTCAGGATGTTTGGAAATGCTCAAGATGATCAGAATTGCTCTTTCCAAGGACAAAGATGTGTGTTTCAGCTTCTGCTCAGGGGTTGCAAAAGCACCTTTTTGCCCCATACTTTGCTGTAGATCCGTGTCAACAATGAGGCCAAATTGCCTCTTGGACCACCCTCCATTTGAACTTCTACAGTTTTAACTTTTTTAAAGAGAAGAACCTCTGCAGAATTAATAAGGTATCTTCTTTGTGGTCAATAACCTTACAGGTTCCTTCCAACAAAATCCAATGGGCTATTCATTAGCCATAAATGATTTGATCTTCATCGGTGTGGCGGTGCCCATCATCTGCGACTCTAGTTTGCAGTTCGTTCCTGGTCTTCCATTCAGCATCAGATTCTTAAGAAACTAACTTTGCCTACTTGGGTGTCATTGGCAGTCAACTTTTACACAAGCAAGTTCGATCTAAAGAACCTTTAATCAGTATAGGAAGATAAAGTAAAACCTGTGATTTTTTCTCTTTTGACAGAAAAGTGGGAGAACACTTCTGAATTACTATTCTCACCAGTTTAGTAACTAAGATTTACGCAAAGTGGCAGCACTATAGTAGAAGAGTTGGAATTTCCAAGAAACAATAATGCATGCGTAATTTGATGAAGCCAGTTTCAAAACGCCAAGCATAATACCCTTCGGCTTATTAGTCTTGATTGACTGACAGTGGACAAGCTAGGCATTTCAGAGATGGACAAGCTAGTACATATTTGCACTCCAGACAGTGGAAGGCTCGGGGCACAAGACACTGGCAGATTCATTCAGGTATGGGCTGTGTGAAATGCTACGTCACAGCAAGTATTGGCAAATGCCGGTATCTGGTTAATGCGTTTGGCTAATGGGCTATCTGATATACTGATAGTTACAAGAAAGATGCACCGTTGTTCTCTCAAAACAAGTAGAAAAACAAGAGATTAAAAAAAGGGAGAGTGTGAAGAAGCATTGAACTCTGAGAGTGGCTCTAGCTGGAGATGTTCTAATAGAGGAAGCAAATTCAGATCATTTACTACATACTACTCGTATCAGACAGTCGAATAAGGGTCCATCCATCCAATAAGTGCATCTGAAATTCTGTTCCCAAATCACCAATGACATTTTTACTATCGGGTATTGGTTTAGAATAGCTCCCAATGAAGCGTTATACAAGTTTAAACATGCCCAAGACTCAGTAAATGAGCTCTTTTGCACACAATTCTGGCCTTCTGGGACATCGGATCGACGGAGGTAAACATGATAATCCATAAGAAAAAGGATCTCATCTTTTTCTTCCACTGAACTACCCCTATCTCATGCAGATCACCAACAGCACACTTATGGATGAATATGGCAATGTCAAACTTTTACATCAGACAATCCATCATCACTAAAACCCTGTTTGGATCCGTCACATAATAAAGAGAACAGAGAAGATGCAAAGTATGCCAGAAGAGAGCCGTAAGAGTAACCTCAACAGATTATCATTTACTAACAAATTCTCTCACAAAGAGTGGCTAACTTTTCACATCCTACAGAAAGTAACGAGGGGATTATTTCTACAATGTTTTCAACCTCAAGGCCAAGTTGAATTCCAGGTTCAAAACTTGATCTACCAGATAATATTCGTTCAACGACAAACAAAAAATTGTAGAGCAACCCTACTGATGAAGACCTAGAATACCTAAATACTTCAAATAGTAGCACGCAACTGCAACTTCGAGTTTCTTCTTCAAATCCTTTTTTTTTGTGTTCTAACTCAGGGCAGCTCAAGTACCTGAACCAGAACACACGAAGAAAGGAGAAACTGATAAATGATATATACCAGTGAACTAATAACCAAACAATGAAATAACTACATCAAGTATAGATACCATAAGATTTTGTTTTGATCAGATAGCTTACACAGGTAAGAACTATATAAAGGTAAATAAGCCATGCATAAATTTTTGGAAAAATAATGAAGGTAGAAGACATCGGAGTCTTTTAACCACAAGTTTTCAAAGCAAAAGGAAGCATGGAAAGGAGCGGGACACATTAAGTTTGTTTCTTTTTGAACTTCAGCTTACACTTTCTATGATGCTTCAGGCTTCAGCAACTAAATGTCGCCAAGTAATACTCAACTGATTCTTTACATATTTATGAACTGTCGAGTAGAGTTACCTTAAACTCATACAGAGAATCATGACATTTTAAGAAACAAAACTGATTCAACCACATAAGTAATAGGGGAATTGAAGGCATCCCTTCCCAACATATAAAACTACCATCTAATTGAATGCCCAAAGCAGCCATCTTTAATGAGTCAAAGACACAAAATCACAACCCTTATTTCCCAAAGAGTACCCATCACATCATAAAAGCAACTACCACTACATATACCAACCCCCACTCTGCACTACCACCGATTTTTTCTCTCAAGATATACGAAACAACTGAATCCAGATTCAAGCAGTCATCATCAAATCTACCACGTTCCATTTTCATTAAGAAAAACAAG